>ML108665.1:10939-28412 GCA_003697995.1 Taxidea taxus jeffersonii
CCCTTTGATCTCGGGGCCCTAGCTGCCCCTTCTCCCCAGTCCCTCTCCCCCTCACCCCTGCCATGATTTCTGTCTCTCTCTCACACCCACCTCTCTGCTCACACCATCGAACAGTCCCCGGGCCTGCACAGACTGAACCAAAGGCTCAGGCACATGGCAGATGGGGTGTCAGGGGGAATGGCTTCCTGGGCTCTGAGGTAGCCCATCCAAAAGGACTACATATGGTATGATTCCGACTGGAAAAGGCAAATCATGGAGACAGTAAAAACATCCGTGGTTGCCTGGGGTCTCAGGGGAGGGAGGGAGGGATAGTGGGAGTACAGGAGATTTTTCAGGCAGTGAAACTATTCTGTATAATACTATAATGATGGACGCATGCATGCTACATTTGTCCAAACCCACAGAACGTGCACCATGAGAGTGAACCCTGATGTCAGCTATGGACTTTGGATGTCGATGACATATCCAGGTGGGTTCACCGGTTGTAACAAACGTACCACTCTGGGGAGGGACGTTGATGTTGAGACAGGCTTCCTTTTAACAGGGGATGTGGGAAGTCTTCATGTCCCGCTCAGCTTTTCTGTGAGCTTCAAACTCTTCTAAAAAGTTATCTTATTTTTTTTAAGATTTTATTTATTTATTTGACAGACAGAGATCACAAGTAGGCACAGAGGCAGGCAGGTGGGGAGGGGGGAGCAGGCTCCCCGGTGAGCAGAGAGCCCGATGCGGAGCTCGATCCCAGGACCCTGAGACCATGACCTGGGCCGAAGGCAGAGGCTTAACCCACTGAGCCACCCAGGCACCCCTAAAAAGTTATTTTAAAAGTGAAAAAAGAAGTCTTTCCGTACCTTGGTCCAGAGCACATGCTGACAGCAGTAACCGGGTTAGAGGAAGAAACCTCCTGGCAGTGGGGAAGGAGGAACACAAATGAAAAAGATACAGTCTGACTCCTGATTGCCAAAACTGGAATGCAAAGAGAAAAGTCCAACCAGAAGGTGAAGGGAAACAGCATTTGGCTTAGAAAGCCCTTGTCCTTAGCCCCAGCCAGCCAGCCTTGCTCCAACAAAATCATGCCCTTCAGGATGGAACGTTCCTGATCTCTCTCTCAGCCCCTGCTGGACACCTTCACCTTTCTTCATCCGCTCTTTCTTTTCCTTTCATTACAATGTGCTCAAATCATCCAAAACTTTCCCTTTATCACTGAGCCTCCCTAATTAAGCTAACATTATTAGAAGGTTGAGAGGGAGAGGAAAAAAAAACCCTCCCAAATTCTCTTTGCGTTTCAGTAGCTCTTTAATATGCGAGGCAACGAGAGACGAGCAGCTCCTAATTGCCAGTCCCTGGGGTAGCCAGTCAGAAAATGAATTGATGCGTTTTTTCCTTATGAACAATGCATGTAGCACAAATTGCAGTGGCCGTCACCAGAGATTTAATTACAAAATATCATTACTTTCACACATCATTTCAGATTTGGCCTGATCAAATCAAAGTTAGGGCAAGAGGGAGAGAAAACTGCACTCTTCGCAGGGTCGTTCATCCAGGGATGCCTGCAAAGCCGGGGTTGGGGGGGATCGGCACAGGGGAGATGTCCTCGGGGCCACTGCAGAAAAGGAGATTCCTCTGGTCTGAGGGTTCTGCAAGGTGGAGGCTCTGGGAGGGTTCCTGGGGATGGCGAGGACCCCTCAAAAGACAGATCAGTGGCAGAAGCAGCACAACCCTGCCGTTCACTGGTTCCACTCATCAGTGGCTTAAAGCAACTCATGTCTCCATTCTTTTCCTTCCACAAATATTTCTTGAGCATCACCTGTGTGCTAAACCCCCATGGTAGAGCCTGAAGCAGCAAAATAATGACCAGATGCATGTGGTCTCAGCCTTCATGGGATCCACACTGTGCCTGGAGAAACAGATTCACATCAAAATAGTCACAGAATAGTGGGGGGGCAGGGGGTGATAGTGGAGCCAGACTTCCTGAGTCTACATCCCTGCTTCAGCATGTCAAAGTTGGGGGAGCATGACTAAGTCACTCAACCTCTTGGTGCCTCAGCTTCCTCGTGTATACAGTGGAGCTCATGCCAGGACTTACCTTATCGTGGTGTTAAGGATGAGATGATTTAATATTTATAATACACTGGGAACAGTGCCTGGGAAACTCCATGTAAGTGTTTGCTAAATAAGTACAAACTTAAAAATTGCAACAGTAAGAAGCAGAATGGAGTATCCTGAAAACCTATTAACAGAAGGATTTGACCTAGTTAGGAAAGATGGGAAGAGGTTAAGCTGAAATGTGAAGAAGGGGAGATATTAGTTCATGGAAACACTAAAGAGTGGTCTTAGCACAGGAAAGCAGGATGTGCAAAGGCCCTGCGGCTGAAGGAAGCATTTTTAAAGGCAAGGTGTTGAACAAAAGACCAATGTGGTTGGAACATGGGGTGCAAACTAAAGATAAAGAAGCTGGCAAGCCCAGTCCATGTAGAGCCTTGTAGGCCATGGTCAAAAGTTTGAACTATAAAAATTACCCATGTGCACTGGAATCTTAAAAGCATTATTTCTCATTTGTTGTAAATGCGGCCCCAATTTTTTATTTTGTTCATGTTTATATAAAAGATATTTACTTCAATTATTACATCTAAGATGTGTATAATAATAATAATAATACACAACATGAATTTCATTCACTGATATTGCTTCTCTGTGTCATGTAGAGATCATTTTAGTACTGAGATCAAACATTGTATGGTTAACCAAAGTCATGTTAGATTTATTGCAAATGTGGTCCCAATTTCTACTCCTTATAGCCACATCCCTCACTCTTTGTGTGACTTCATAGCTGCTCCCAACAAAGGATGAAGTCCATTTCTCCACTCCTTGAATCCAGGCTGGTCTTGGGACATGCTTTGCCCAACAACATGTGCTGAAAGTGACATTGTGCCAACCCAGAGTCAGATCTCAAGCAGCCTTGCATGCTTCTACCTATTCTCTTAGAACACTGCTCAGCCACCATTAAAACAAGTTCAGCTGGAGGAGGAGAGACCACAGGGAACAAAAATGAGCCATCCCAAACAAGGCCATTCTAGATGAGCCAACAATCAGGTAACATGGAACGGGCCCCCATTGAAAGGAGGAGAACTATTCGCCAAACCTAGCCAGGGTCAGCCAACCATCAGCTGACCCACAGAATTATGAGTTAGATATATGGTTGTTGTTTTAAGCCACTACGTTTTAGGATGGTTTGTTATGCAGCAGGAGCTAACTGATACACATACTTGGTAGGGGAGGGAGTTGGACATCGTTGCCGTAACACGGCGTGGTGCTGACACACCCAATGGGAACACCTGGAAGGGAAGACTGAGTTCTGTAGGAAAATAAAAAGGAGCTGCTGTCAGAAAAGACTTTCTGGAAAAGAAAAAAATGATCACATGTTTGTCCAAGGAGAGCAGGGATGAGGTTTGGTGAAGAGCAAGGAACTTCAGGCTCTTCTGAGACATGCAAGGGGCAGAGCTGAAGGTAGAGCCCCCAGCTAAGAAGCAGCCTGCTGGAAGGAGGCAACTGTGGAAGATGTGGTGAGGGGCTTGGATGGGGGCTTCAGGACCAGGACAGGCAGGGCTGGAGGGATAAGGGGTAAGCACAGCTCCTCCACCAGACCCACACAACTCCTGGAATTGCTCTAGGTCACCAGGGTGTCCTGGACCATTTCCCCCACCATGTGGCCTTACCCAGATCTGTCCTTTCTGAGGTCGGAGCCTTCACAGCCTGACTTCTCAGAGGTTCTAACCAGGAGCTCACGAAATGACACTGGGGGAGGTGCTTCATAAACTAGAAAGCCCAGCTATTTGGATGGGGTGGGGCTATTATCATCCTCATTCTGTGCATTTTCTTCCTTTTTTTTTTCCAGAAAAGAAAGTTTTCCCAAAACACTGTGCATTAGTTGATATCCCACAGGAAACAGATGGTAATTGAGGGGCGTGTGCAGGAAAACCAGCTAGGATAGCACCATGCCCCAAGGATGACAGCAGTGGGGAGAGCCGAGGGACAAGAGAAGGGGAGCAATTACTGGGATAGGAAGGAGGACAGGGAACTGGCAGCAGCCATGGCTCCCGTCACCACCGTGGTAGGGAAGGCACTGGAGAAATAAATGACCCAGACTCCTCCCCCTCCCACCGTCCAGTCTCCAGCCAGAACTTCTCATTGCTTGAATCCACCCAGCAAGTGGATGGCAAGGAAGTCCATGAATGCAGTCCTAATGGGTCACCTGCCCAGAGTTAGAGCAGAGGAGAAAGTGGACAGTGACCCTGGGGGGCCGTGGAAGATGTCGAGGACCACCTCCACAGAAGATAGGTGGGCTGTGGGAGAGGAAAGCAGACAGTCCAAGATCAGCCACGACGGTGGCCAGGGACAGGACTACCACCCCCGCATCCAACCCCTTCTCCATCTGTCCTTATCCCAGTGGTCTCAAAGTGTGGGTCAGGGAACCCCTAAGGGTTCCTGGGATCCTTTCAGGGGGTCTACAAGGTCAAGCCTAGTTTCCTAATAATACTTTATTTGTCTTTTTACTTTCCTTCACTCACAAGTGTACAGTGGGAACTTCCAAAGGCTACTTAGGTGAGGAAGCCGTAATCCCCTGAAAAGGTTACTAACATACCTTCCCTTTTCCAGCTGCATAGTTGAGAGAGGCATCCTTCCTATGTTTGAACCAAAATAACTTACCATAGCAGAACGAATGCAGAAGGAGATCTGAGAAACTAGCCATTTCCTGGTAAGCTGGAAATTCTTTAAATTTGCAAAAACATAAAACAATGCCACTTTTCTCACATTTTCCTTGTTTGGGAAAATAGAGATATTTTCCATCGAAAATGTGATTTACACTGACATGTAATAGGTTGGTTATTGTTATTATAAATGAACATTTTTTAACTGTCTATTTTAATGACTAATACAGTAAATATTGGTAGATACAGACCATATCAGCAGAAGCTCTTTGGGTCATAAGACCATGAAGGAAGACCCATGGCTCTTTCAGATTCCCAGAACAGCTACCCATACAGACTATACTAACTATAATTATTGCTGCCCACCTCCTGTCAGGGAAGAGGATGCTGAAACTCAGAGACAGTGCCACAGTCCCCCAGGTTCACACAGCTGGTGAGTGGCACAGCTGGAATTTGAATCCAGGCTGTCTGGCCCCAAAGCACAGACTCTCCCCCATCACCCATGCAGCAGGTTACTGGGGGGACAGTGAATGATGGCACAGCATCTGGCTTCTCCCACCTCCTCCAAGGAGGGAAAATGACAGGGATTGATTGATCTCAATGATCAGCTATAAATGGTCCCTCCATGTGGCCATGTTAATCAGCTTCTACCAGCCAGGATCTGACCAGTTTGAAAGGTTTATAGCAACAATGTGGTGCTGATTTATTTCTCCTTAATAAAAAAGTGATCAAGTGAAACCTGCATCTATCATTCTATTTATCACTCGGGGTGATTTATTAACTAATTACACTTGCGGTGGCCGCTGGCTCTCAGTATGGACGCTGTGGGAAGGTGGGGTCAGTGGAACCATAGGTACTGCCTGGGACGTACCCACCGCCCTCCGTTGCCAGCCTTGCCACTCATGCACAAGCAAGACAGGGCTCTCAAATGCAGGTGTCAAGGCTCGGAGAGAAGGGGGAGGAGAAGAAAGGGAGAGGGGAGAGACGGAAGGGCTCCCCGCCCGGTCCCAGCCATTTATGCCTTGTCCCTAGAGAAGACAGTGCAGCAAACAGATCTGCTTCCCCATCTTCCTCCTGGCTCTCTGGAGGGAAAGAGAGCCTTAAGGCATGATCTGGAGGGTATCGATGGTTCGGGGAGAGGAGGGATGAAACACCAGCAGCCCAAAGAGGAGATCCCAGGCTAGTGGGGCACTGCCAGGGGGCCCCCCTTCCCCTCTTGTTTGCTCCCCCATGTGGGGTTGCAGGTAAAACACAATTCTGAATCTCAGAAAAACGATGAATAATTGTTTAGGGCAAGAATGTCCCAAATATTGTGTTGATGTCCTGCCAAAGCTGGCAGCCCTGTCCCCAGGGCCGTGAGGGGGCTGGTAAGGTGCGCAGCCAACTAGACCTGCAAGAAAGCCCAGGGCCCAGGGGCGCCTGGGTGGCTCAGTCGGTTGGGCACCGACTCTTGGTTTCAGCTCAGGTCATAATCTCAGGGTCATGGGATGGAGCCCCATGTTGGGCTCCGCAGGCAGGGGAAGTCTGCTTGTCTCTCTCCCTCTGCTCCTCCCCCAGCTCACTCTCTCTCTCTCTAATAGATAAATAAATAAAATCTTTTAAAAAGAGAAAGAATTGGAGGGCCTATAACCATGGCCAGCCTCACTCTGCCCACCTGTTCTCCACCCTTAATGTATCCCTGGAACCTGAGGGCCTCCCCCTGGGATCTCCGGGAGCCTGAGATCTCCCAGAGCCGTGAGCAAACCATTCAACCTCGCCAAGTCTTATCTGTAAAATGGGGAGCCACATCCTGCCCGTGGACTTCACAGAGCTGGTGGGGTGAGTCTGAATGGCTGTTCCATGAGGGTCCACGGCAGGGGTGGGTAGTCATGAGGCAGTCCTGGCTAGGCTCCCACGTACCCTGAGAAGGTCAGGTTCCTTTTATCTTCTTGGGGAAAGAACAGCTCTAACTCCAAACTTTTTTCTATTATTATCTTTCCTGAAACTTTGGGTTTCTGGTGGGAAAAGTCAGGAGCTAAGTTGGCACAGCCTTTGTGAAGAACACGGTATAGTATTAAAATTAAAATTGAAAATAAAAATAAAATTGAAGTAGTGTAAGCCGTGCCTAAAATACCACCCGGGGTGCTGAAGTTTCTGGTGAGTACTTGGAAGTCAACCAACAAACAAGCACTTTGGCAAAGCCAAAGTCCAAAGAAGGAACCACTCCACTCACACACGCTGCGTGAGTCAGGGTGTTCCATTCATCCAAAAACATCAGAAGCACTCTGAAAGCTGTCAAGACAGAATTAGGCAAGTGGACAGTGATGCCGTCAGACTTTGCTGAAACAAAAAGAGTGAGGAAGAGAGATCTACTAACCTGCCAAGATGCACATGAAACATTGCTTTCAGGAGAAAAGCAAGTTGAGGAACATTCTAGAACAGGGTTGCTCAACCTCGTGGCTACTGACATTTGGGGCTGTCCTCTGTGCTGCAGGATGTCAGGTGGCACCAGCCTCCACCCCAGATGCCAGGAGCTGCTGCCTTATACGTCATGATGACAACAAAATGTCTCTGGACACTGCCAGAGGTCCCCTGGGGGTAAGGTCAGCACCGAGGGAGAACCGCTGTTCTGGACGGCATCAGGAATATTTATGTGAATAAAAGCAAACACCTAACCTAGTATTTCTAGAGGAATTAGGTAAATTTCTGGGGGCATAGAGAGAAGTCTGGATGGCAAGATTCTAGATGGGCAGCTGGGGTTGCTTCTGGGGAGTGGGGAGGATCGTGGGGGACGGTCACCTGATGTGTTTTATCTGCAAGTTTGCTAATGACAGGAGAAGAAAGGAGAAAAGAAGGAACGAAGGAAGGAATAAACGGGAGTTGGGAGGGAACCCCAGAAGCCAGGTCTGGCTGAGGTGCTGTGGGACATCCTGTGCTGCCTGTCCTCTCTGGTCCTCAAAGTAAAATAAGGGGTTCCACAAGCCCCCTGGCCCTCTTCAGCCAGCAAGCCCCAAGGTGACCCGGGCTCCTCCCTCCTGCACCCCCAGCGGTTTCACAAAAGAAGCCTGAGGTCTGGCTCCCTCTCAGCGGCTCTAACTGATTGCACCGCCTGGGGAGGCGGGGAGGACAGGCTCTGGTCAGCCACCCAGCTCCAAGCTGAGGACTTGATCGGGCTTGATTAAATAATTACACAGAGCCCACTGAGTAATCACGCTGTCTCAAGAAGCGAGGAGCACCTTCGGAGGGAGGCCCCATTAGTGATGTGGGGGCGTGTGGGTGAGCATGTCTGTCTCTTGCCTATGGTAAAATTATCATCATGAGACCTCATTTGCAAAATGCATCTGTCTCCCCCATCTCATCGACTACCTCCCAAACCCGGGGGTACAGTGTAATCCCCATTTGACACAAGGCTAAGGAAACCAAGGCAGGAAGTCCACGCAGAGCCATGAGAGGCCTCAGGACTAAAGGATGTGAAGGGAGGTTGGGGTTTTGTTACTCATTGTTTTTGTTTTGGTTTGTTTTGCTTCCCCACCAGGATTATTTCCCTCCTTCCAATTTTGGAAAACAAATCCCAAACCATGCGAGCCTTCCCAAAATCTCTTGCAGCCAAGAAAACAGCCCTGTGTTGTGGGATGAGAGGGAGAGACCCACTACAGCTGAGAGGGGGGCTGCTAGATGGTGGGGGAGCCCTGACTGGTCTGGCTGGGACCTCGGGGTCTTCAGTGAGCCACCCCGACTCCAGTATAAAGGCCACCAGCAGGCAGAGAGGGGAGACAGACATTAAGACTCCAGCACCCTTTCCACCCAAGGGTGTGGTTTAACTGGGAAGAGAAGCAAAGAGCGAAAGAGAAGTTACTTTGTTGGGTTCTCTGGCCCCAAGGGAGATACCCACTGCCTGCCCCCTTGCTCCTCCCGCTACATACTCCCAGCCTCATTGGCTCATTTACACCGGAGCAGCCCAAATTCATTAATAATGATTAGTCTCTCCTCGAAAAGAAGAGTGCAATCAAAGGGCCATTAAAATTAAGTGCTAGAGGAGCAGGTTGGGGGGAGGGGACAAGGAACGGGGGAGTAGAGGATGGGGGAGGGGCAGGCAGAGCTGGGCCAGAATCTCTGCTGGACTCGGACATCTTGCTGCAAGACCTTGGTTGGGTCACGTCTCACCTTGCTGCTGAGACTCAGTTTCCCCATCTCTGAAACAGAGGGACAGTTGTGACCATGGTGTCGGCGGTAATGTGCATGGAAGCACCCGGTGAAGAGGCATAAACATGGGCTGACTGAGATAGGAGGCTCCAGGCACTATGACCTCGGGGAGGGGGGGGGGGGGGGGGCGGAGTTAGGGGAAGGAGAGAGGCGTGACATCACCCGCTAGGTCAGAGTCCTGAGCAGCCCCTGCTCACGGTCCAACTGCCCAAGCTCGGGTCCCTGGGCATCACCCAGTCCCAGCAGCCCAGGGCAGGGCCCAGCTCTGCCCGCTCTTCTGGTCTCAGTGAGCCACCCCGACTCAGGAGCAGCAGAGGCACCCAGAGCAGGAGGGGAGGGGAGCAAGGGGAGGAGATGGAAGGGAGCCAGGACACCCCTAGACTTTGGAGGAGGCTGGGTTAAACAGGGCTTCCCAGCCATAGGCAGCCACTCGGCCCTTCTCTCCCTGCCAACCCTCCGGTGTCTGAGGAGGTCTCAGGGTGCAGAGGAAGCCCCAGTAACCACCCCCCCACACACCAGCCACCAGCTGACTCTCAACGTGCCCTGCCCCGGGTGACCAGAGACTAGACATAACCCTCCCTGGGGCACCGGGACACCCAGCACAGAGCCCCCCACACGGCTGCTGGGAAGCACGCCCCTCTTTCTCAAGGAACAAAGAGAAGAAGCAAAAGGAGAAGTTTCTCGGGCCCACGCCTTCCTTGGGAGAAGGCAAGATGCCAACAGTCCAGATGTGCTGATCCCGGGATTTGTGTGGACTTCTGATTCCTCCTGAGGACAGGAAATGAGATTTTTACAGAGACCTCTCTCCTGTGCCAAACACTCAACGCTGTTACTTCATATAACAACCACAAGGACGCCACAAGGATGGTATTCGTCACTCCTGTTTTACAGAGGAAAAACTCAGAAAGGTGTGCCCGAAATCCTGCGTGTGGGACAGTTACAGTGCCAAAGCCAAGCTTCAAGGCCAGGAGCCTCAAGGTCAGAATTGCTGTTTCTCCCACTGGCCCCTTGACAGCCAGTCTGCTCCTCCCCACACCCCCTACACCCCGGCTCCAGGGATCAGGACGGCATGGGTTGGAGTGAGCTTCACGTGGGGGCACCCCCCTTCTCTGTGTGCCCAGCCGCGGCTCTCGTAGGTCTGAATCACAGCCTCCTCCCCAAAACCCAAAAAATGGGGATGAAGTCAGGGCTCTCGTACCCATTCTCCAAGGCTGAGGGATGTCCTAGGAACAAGGGACTCAACTTGACAGCCTGTAAAGTCCACAGGGGTGGGATCTGGTGTCGTTCCCCACCAGCTCCCACTGGCAGGGTGCTAGGACAGAAAGACTGACCCATGAATACATGACGGATGGACGGGGGCTCTCACAGGAGGGAGGGGCAACAGGTTACACAGCAGGGGGGGCTCTGAGTCAAACAGGCAAGACTCAGACCCCAGTCTGGTCACGTTCTATGCGCAAGTTTAATGCGTCTCTGTGTTACCTGAAAATGACAATAATAATAGTTCTTATCAGCTAAGGCTCTTCAGAGAAGCACATGAGTCACTGCAGCCTGGCCTCTCCTGAGCGCTCTCTGCCACCGTGAATGAGTGGACAGCGGGCAGCACTAAGGCTCTGGGCTGGCCAGCTGCACACCCCAAGCTGTCCTTATGAGGCCACCCGTGGTGGTCAGACGCCACACGTGCACAAGCCTGAGAGTGAGCCCCTCCTTCAATTTTGCATTCTCCCCACCCAGTATCTGATTGGTTTCATCCAAGTCCCCACCCCGATCTGTCCACTGCTTTGCCTCTGGGATCCCCAGTCCCCTCAGGTCTGGCGGTCCCCACCCAGAGGACAGGGGCTTTCAGAGACCTACCCTGTCAGGGTCTCCAGCCTGGGGACGGTGAGCTCGTCAGCACTGAGAGGTTACAGCAAAGGCTGGATGGCCACTTGGAAACCTAGAAACAGGATTCCCCATGGGAGGGAGGCTGGAGAGCCCTTGGAAGCTTGGAGAGCTGATGGGCTGAGGGGCACCTTTGCGAATGATCACAGCGCCACCTGGTGGTAGCATGAGGGATGGCCCAGCAGGCCCCAAAGGACAGAGCATTTCAGGGCCCCCCAACCCCCCCCCCCCCTGCCGCCCACACTTCGATGAATTGTTTTCATATCATTGACTACTGACGACACTCAGAAGGATGGATTGTTATCCTTTTTACAGGTGAAAACACTGAGACCCAGAGACACAAATTTCCTTGCCCAAAGCCACACAGCTAGCAAGTGGCCGAGCCAGGATTTGAGCCTTACATGTACAGCCTTCCCTCCCAAGTGCTAAGCTTCAGGAGACTCAGTGAGAAGGAAAACAGAGCCTCCCCATCCCCCGCACCCAGGTCTCATGAAGTTTATAGCCTCACTGGGACAGAGAAATCACAAATTCATTTCTTAGGGGCTCTCTATGCCCTTGATGCTGGGCTAAGTACCAGGGATGCCATGGTGAGGAAGGTGGCCAGGGTCCCAGCTTGAATGAACTTTGTGGGGAAAATGAATGTTAATCAAATGATCACACAAATAAATACACCGCGGTGACTAAAGATGTGAGAGATAGGTATGGGTTCTGAGACCACGCATCTGGGTGCCTACCTGGCCTGGGGTGTCTGGGCGGGGGGGGGGGTCTTCCCTGGATAATCGAGGTATGGAGCTAAGATCTGGAAGATGGCCAGGCCTTACCCAGACAGAGAGGTATTCATTTTTTTCATGGGCAAACCAATGTGTCACACATCCACGTTTTCACTTTTTGCAACACATATATCAACCCACAACTAATATACTGAATATATGTTTGTGCAACTTTGTAACTCCTTATTCCTCCTCGGACATCAATACATAGAACTATTTGCTTCAACTAAGGAGGCTGTCATACCACTGACCTCGGCCACATGCTCGCAGCGTTTTCATCCACGTTCTTCTCATGACACTTGAGTAGTTTCCAAATTTTCACTCGTACAACAGCCTCCAAGTGCAGGCGTCTCAAAGTGCACCCATGTCTGAGCTCCCCTGAAGTACGTGACTGTATTCTTTCAAAGACATTGCAACATCATTTTGGTGGGAGTGAGGAGAAAGCAAGTTTCTATTAATGAAAAATTTCTACGAAAACAAGTTCACTTACTATTTCATTTACCCTGGCTGAAGCCAAGTTAAGGTTCTGGAAAACATTGGCCAAGATGTTTCCCGCATTTCTGTAGACCTCGTTCTCTCTTTCCTTCCCTTCTATAATTTGTCCGAGACAGACAACTGCTTGGAGACACACTTAATGGGTTTCAGATAATTTTTTTAAGTCACTTGTTTCATAAACAGGCCAACCATTCCAAGCCTGAGTTCAGGATTTCTGCTGAGTACTGTGGCTTTCAGTTTTTAGGGTGTGGTAACATTCCCCCTCCCGCACCCACCCCTACCCTCTCACCATCACCCCCCGGCCCCTACCTTGGCTATACCATGTGGCCTGCCCATGGTATAATACCTAGAGATGGGTGGTGCCTGGAAGGAAGGCTCATGCTGCTATTCAAGCATTTGCACAGTGCCCAATCTGTGAGCAGGTACATGGGAAAACCTGAGTTAAGCAACACCATATTTCCTGTTGATCCCCATCATGTGTGATGTCCCTTACTCATGGCTCTGGGTGCATGCATAAACTCCATATTGGAGGTTTCAAGAGTGTCAGGTGTGAGGGAAACCTTGAGACCATGGTGGTGGGAAGAATGGCATTGGGGGTCCAAGGATGAGGGGTGACATCCCCTTTTCTGCAATGGCCCCTGATTCTCAGAGCTGTGGTGAAACCTGGGAATAATAGATTAGTGAAGGGTAAAAGAGATTCTGCGGTTAGGCCTTACCACCTTCTCTGCCAGATTCATTTACTGGGCCCTCTACTGTCAAGAGCTCAGCTCAGCTCAGTAGAGCAAGGCTGAACAGAAAGTTACACCCCAGGGGCCAGGGCATCTGATCCAGAAGCAGTTTCAAAATCTGCCACCAGGTGGAAGCACAGTGCCTGGTCTGGGTGTCTCCCAGGCTGGGGGTCCACTGGGACTCTCAGATCTGCATCCAGTCCATGCCTTGTGGTTCCACTGCCTGTCTCAGCTGGGTCATTCATTCTGGGTCCCCCTGGCCCTATCACAAAAACCGTTTATCTGGATAAGATACTGCAGTCAGCTGGCCCACAGAGAATCTCCTGGGTCCCTGAAAGTCTGTTCCAAAGGAACCTGTTCTGTCCCATCACTTTGGACAGGGTTTATAAGACAGCCCAGGAAAACCCAAGAGGTAACATGAGGAAGTTCACGCCAGTATGAAGTAGAGAGAGGACTTCTAGAAACCAAAAAGGATCCCTACTCCCTGCCCCAGAGTTTGTTCCTTCATCTGGGGCCCTAAGAACCTGTCCCTGTCCCTTGAACCTGGCTCAACTTCACTCCCACAAACAGTGGGGTTCTTCCCTGTGTCCAGCATGGGACCTGACAGTCCAGCCCTAGGGAGGCAGACAGAAGCCTAGAGGTCAGTGGTCCATGACCATATCCCAAGGCCTGCCTTCTTCTCTGCACACTATTCCAAGCAGCCCTGATCTCATTGACCTCAGAGTCCGCACTCTATGGACCAGCACAGCAGGACCCTTTGGCACCCCCTTCCCCAGCTGGGCAGACCAGCCTATATGGAATGATGAGGGAGGACCAGCCACAAGCTGGAGAGCCTGGCCAAACTTCCAAGGTCCAAAGCCTGAAGTCAGGTGGATTCCCAGCTTCACACTCGCAGCTGCCTACATAATCCCTGCCTGGTGCCTGGTGATTCTAATTCCATGCCATGTATGCTGTGTGATCTTTTACTGTCCTATGCCCTCCTCACCAGGGCCCTCCATGAAAGAAGGTGCCATGTTCACCCCCATAAGCCCTACACTGAGCACAGTGCCTCGTGCATTGTAGGTGCTCAGAAAGTAACAGTGAGATAAGGAAAATAATGAACAGATATCTTCCCAGAAGAGATCCCACTGTGATCTCATGTCATTCTCCCTACCAGCCTTCTGAGTGAGTGCTGTAACTACCCCCACGTTACAGTGTACTCATTCCCAAATTACCATGAACTTAGCGGATAAAACAACACAATGGTATTGTCTTACAGTCCTGGAAGTCAGAAGACCATCCAGGTCCCATGGGCTGAAATCCAGGTGTCGGCATGGCTGGATTCCTTCTGGAAGCTCCAGGGGAGAGCCCATTTCCTTGCCGCTTCCAGCCTCTAGGGGGTGCTCACATGCCTTGGCTCCTGGCCTCTTTCCTCCATCTGCAAAGCCAGCAACATCCCATGGCCCTGACTGAAGCCAGGAAAGAGTCTTTGCTTTCAAGGACTCGTTCGATGAGATTGGGCCCACCAGGATCACTTAGGATCATATCCCAATCTCAAGATCTGTATCCTTAAGCACATCTGCAAAGTTCTTTTTTCCATGAGAGATAACATATTCATGGGTCCCAGAGATTAGGACATGGACATGTCAGGGGAAGGGGGGAAGGAGCAGAGAGTGTAGTCACACCTAGCACACGCAGATTCAAAAACACAGGTGAGGGATGCCTGGGTGGCTCAGTGGGTTAAAGCCTCTGCCTTCGGCTCAGGTCATGATCCTAGGGTTCTGGGATCGAGCCCCACATTGGGCTCTCTGCTCAACAGGGAGCCTGCTTCCCTTCCTCTCTCTCTCTCTCTCTCTGCCGGCCTCTCTGCCTACTTGTGATCTCTGTCTGTCAAATAAATAAATAAAATCTTTAAAAAAAAAAAAACAAAACAGGTGAATTAACTTGCCCACCCCTCCCAGCTCTTGACTGGCAAAGTAGGGCTCAAACCCAAGTCTTTTGGGCCGAAGAAGCTGAGCTCCTTCTCCCCTTGGTGTCTTTCTGTGTAACCACCCACGGTCTCTGGACCCCTTTTCAGAAACCAGAAGTGCAGGACACATGAACCCAGCCCATAGAATAAACACCCACTTTTATTTACGGAGTGTTTTTTTTTTTAAGTCATGCTTGTCTAGGCAGTGGGAACATGTGCAAAAACTTTCATTTTATTTCCTTTTATTGTCATTATGTTAACATAAATACTTCCTTTTCATTTAGGGGAAGAAAGGATTAACCTCCCTTATTGGCTAGGGGTGGGGGTTGGGCATGACTCTCCCACGGCTGAATTCAAAGGGCTTTTCTCTGCAATTAAACAAATGGCCAGCAGATGGCGTGGCAAACCCACAGCAGACTTCTCAGTCCCTTTTTACCGGGTGTGGGGGTGCAGGTGGAGAGGTCTTCCTCTTCTTTTCTCCAAAACCCATTATAAGAGGAAATGCCCAGAGGAGTCCCAGCAGGGTAAAGCAAGGGCACAAAGCCCAGAGAGCCACCCAGCCTCAGACAGCCCGTCTGAGGGCCTGCACTACCTCAGGCCCCATCCCCTGAACCAGGCACCAGAACCAGAGATCAAGCCTGCACGAGTTAAATGTCTTGGTCACAGGACAGCAGAAGAGAGGGGCAGCTATTCTACAGGGCACTTAAGAGAGCCAGGTACCTTACCTACTTTTATACACATTCATTTCGTCTCATCTTCCCTGTGGGCTGGCACACCATCTGACATTAAAAATAGTAAACTGGCTGGGGAGATAGGAGCAATGCCAGCATCATTTTTGAATCTCTCCAAATTCCCACATAAAAATAAACAGGGTGGCTCAGTGGGTTAAGCCTCTGCCTTTGGCTCAAGTCATGACCCCAGGGTTTTGGGATCGAGCTCTGCATTGGGCTCTCTGCTCGGCAGGGAGCCTGCTTCCCCTCTCTCTCTACCTACTTGTGATCTCTGTCAAATAAATAAATAAAATAGTTTTTTTAAAGTAATATGAAGGCAAGGGTGCCCCTGGCTGACTCAGTCAGTGGAGCATGCGGTTCTTGGTCTCAGCACTGTGAGTTCAAGTCCCACGTTGGGTGTGGAGCCTACTTAAAGAAAGAAAGAAGCAGGGCAAATTAGGAAAAACAAAACTCACAGACAACATGGGCTCCAAAATTAGGTGGCAAAGGTGTCCCTATGAACACCAAAAGTTGAGTGGGGAGCACAACCTCCAGTGGCCACCTGCGTGTTATCAGGAGACCCCCAGGGGCAGAGGGATGCTCCAGGGTTGGCCTCTAGCCTTTGGCACCCCATCTGCTGGCCATCAGAGGGAAGCAAGGGGGTATCTGATAAGCCCAAGAGGAGCGTGAAAAGACAATCTGAGAAAAGCCAGGACTGCAAGGGGTCTTGCCCTGTCCCATAGTAGGTGAGGTCAAGAGTCCTGTGGAAGGACTGAGGGGCCGGAGCTCTTTGGCCCTAGAAGCTGACCCACTTGGGTTCCCTTCCAGGACAGGGTCCCCTATTGAGAGCAAATCACTTGGAGTGGGATCAAAATGGAGGAGGATCAATTAAGACTATCAAGGGGAAGGGAAAAAATCCAGATAAAAGTGGCAGAAGGAGACTGAGCCAGAAACTTCAAAACACCAGCCACCATGTCTGCGCACACATGTAAAAAGAAAAGAGGGGAGCTCATGAGGTTAGAAATGCCGACCTGAACATCTTCAGGTTTAGGAAGATGAATTTCACACGAGAACGAACAACAGAAGAGCCTTGAGGTCGGATCCCATACAAATCAAGTTGAAGCCAAAGAAGAATCGGGAGCCAAATGGCATCTCTACAAAGACTAAAAGCATTCCAGTAACACATTGCTGGGGGACAGATCAAAACCATAACCTTCTATTTCAAAATGATCTAAAGGCATTTTTAATTATGCAAGAGATGAAAGAACAACACAAAACAGAATTAGAAAAAAAAAACTTATAAAGTGGCAAAAGTCAAGGAAGAATTAGAAATACAAGGAAATAAATCTTTCTAGAAACTAAGTCTAAAATAGGACACAAGAGAAAACTTACTCAACCTGGAGATAATGCCGTTTATAAGGTGAAATGGGGGTATACTTCGAATCAACGAGAAATGAAAAAAGAGACACTTTAAAATACTTGAGAGAAAGAGACAAATATTGATATCAGGCAAAGAAGTTCCAACACACAAATAATGAGTCCCTTAAGAGAAAATCGAAGCAAGAGAACAGAACAAATACTAAAAACTATAATTCAAGAAAACTTTTCAAAAGGTTCAAAAATTGAAATTACATATTGGAAGGACATACTGCATACCTGAAAATGCCAACCCAAAATAATCAGACATATTCAAGACATTTTAATAAAATTATTGTTCTTTGAGGAAAGAGATAAAGATCCTTCGGTCATCTAGGCAAAAATACTACTGTTAATAACTGACTGATAAGGAAAATAAATTAGATTATTATCAGGTTTTTCAAGAGTAAGGCTTTATGCCAGGAGAAAATGAAGTAACATATTTAAGATACTCAAACAGGAAAATGTTAGTCAATCATTTTATGTCCATCAAAACTGACTTGTAAGTATAATATACTCAGGCAAATTGTTACAGACTCACTATATTGTTCTCATTTTCTTTTTTTTTTTTTCAGATTTTATTTATTTATTTGAAAGTGGAAAGAGAGAGAGCACACGCGATGGAAGGGGCAGAGGGGAA
>ML108665.1:28812-39247 GCA_003697995.1 Taxidea taxus jeffersonii
TTTTTAACTGGTCCCAGTAATTATGTACGTGGTGATATTACTCTCATAATTTTCAGACCATTGTGTGTGTAATATAGGATAAAGCAAATAAGTAATTATGAGATACTCTAATTCTACTATCCCCTACACCCCTGTGAGCCTAGTTCTCAGGATGGAAGAAAGAAGTGTAATGCAAAAGACATTGTAACAATCCTAAACATGAGCTCAAATTATCACAGGGTTTTGTCCTCTTGGTTTGTGGCTGAAGGGTGTGTGTGATAAAATATATTTCTTCATAACAAAACCATGAGCAGTGTGCATCTCTAACACCCAGAGAATGGTTGTGAAATATCATTTTCCATTTTAAAAATAACAATAAAAGGCCTTCTTGGAGAAAACGCTCCTTCCAGGTCTGGAGCAGAAAATGTACAAGATGAGTCTGATACCTCCTATTGTGCAGGAAGTAAGGCAGCTCTCAGAGACGATAGGGTTATTTTGGAAGGACTCAAGAGCCAACTTGAAGAGGCTCTCACTGGCACGGTACAATGGAATGGGAGCATTTGAGCTTCAGAAAGAACAATACTTCTGGTTGATTATAACCATCAAGTGTGTTTAAGTCCTAGAATTCATAATGATATTGAAAAGAAATCAACTGGTCTCCTTTAGAGGATGATAAAGAACCAATTTGTTCTCTTGAAAATTGGTAAATAAAGGGAAAGAATGCGGCAGCACGTGCCCAGCCTTGTGTCCCCTCTGAACCGTACATGGAGTAACAAAGAGTAAATGAGGGGAAGTGTCTCCTTTCCAATAGTCCCTTTCCAACGGATAGATGAAAAAGAAAGGATAAGATTGGAATGTTGCCACTTGCCACCCTCCATGAATGAATGAACTAACTGATAATAAGTATCAACACCTGCCAAAACGGGGAGACGGGCACCCCCCCAACGTTATGTGCCATCCGATGGAAGAACTCACGGCCACTGACAGTGCAGCCAAAGGGATTGAGCATGAGTCTGATGAAGCCTCTGGACCCAGCTGCCAACTTGAAGGAAGCACAGAAGATGCAGGTGAAGTGCACAGTGAGGACAAAGTCAATAAAATCCAGGCTGTGGGAAACTACAAGTCAGATGGAAGTCCTTCAACAAATAGCTTGGAAGGAAAAGGCGAGGGGGGGCGGGGAGGAAGGAAAAAAAAAAAAGGTAGAGGGTGACCTGTGGATTAATAGAGACCTTAAAGATGTATCATTTTCTTGTTTTCTTTAAGAGTTTTATTTATTTATTTATTTGAGAGCGACTGCACACGCATGTGTGTGCATGAGTGGGGGAGGGGCAGAGGGAGAGAATCTCAAGCAGACCCCCACCCCCCACTGAGCACAGAGCCCGATGTGGGGACACTCCCATAACCCCGAGATCATGACCTGAGCTGAAACCAAGAAATGGATGCTCAGTGGACTGAGCCACCCAGGCGCCCCTAGTTGATTCTTTCAAATGGCCAAGTTTAAACAATAGAATCTAGGGTGTGGGGGTTCATAAAAGGGCTCAGATGGGGAAGGGGCACCTGGAGGGAGTTGGGAAAGGGGATGCTTGCAAATTTCTATTTATTAACTTTGGTGACAATTGCAAAGACCTTTGCCTTGAGATATCTCGTTAAACCCTGCATTTGTTCTGTGTGATTTTCTGTGACCATGTTTACTTTACAAGAAAGGATTTTTAAAAGGGTTGGGACTCCTGGGTGGCTCAGTCGCCTAAGTGTCTGCCTTCGTCTCAGGTCATGATCCTGGGGTTCTGGAATCAAGTCCCGCATCAGGCTCCCTCTTCCATGGGGGGCCTGCTTCTCCCTCTGCCTCTTTCTCTCTCTCTGTCTCTCGTGAATAAATAAATAAAACCTTAAAAAAAAAAAGACTGAAATGACTGGCTGAATGAACAGCCCTAGAAGGTCTCACTGTTCTTTTTTGATGGATGACAAAGGGAAAATTCAGAGAGGAAAGAGGGTTGCCAAAGGCCCAGAGTTGCGGAGCTGCCCAGCTGTGTTCCAAACCCCAGCCAGTTTCACCTGGACATGGACAGACTGTTGCAGACCCCTGCTGAGTTGATTGCAAACAGCTGAGTTGACCGTCTTACAAGGGAGCCAGCGAGGGTGGGGGTAGGTATGGGAACAATGCTGGTCTTGGCATTGTGTGTGCCTCAGGGCCCCTCCCTTGTGCAGGGCCCTCTCCCTCTGGCTCCAGTCTCTGAACAGGGAAATGCAGGGCACCTGACCATCTGATGAAGTTTCACTTCTGTTTCTCAATCCCTCCTAGGCTGTTCTGTCCCGTGAGGGCGAAGGGAGGGTCTGGGAAAGACCCTGGCCGGAAACTAAGAGGTCAACCTGACCTCTCTTTGACACCTTACGTGGGGAGGTGTCACTTTACCTGGGGAGGGCACCAGTGAGGTGGGGCCGGAGGAAGGGGTGGGGGGAGGAGAAGGAGAAAAGGCCTTCGACTCTGCAGGCTGGAGCCCTGCCCTTATCTGCGGAGGCTTCTGGTATCCCAGGCATTCAGCACTTGCTGTCCCAGAAAGCAGGAGCACAGGGGCACCTGGGTGGCTCGGTCAGTTAAGCAACGGACTCTTGGTTTCTCAGGTCATGATCTCAGGGCTGTGAGGTCCGGCTCCATGCTGAGTGTGGGGTCTGCATGAGAGTCTCTCTCCCTCCCCTTGCCCATCCCCCCCTCAAAAGTTTAGAAAGAAAGCAGGAGTACAAAACGTGTTTGTTGAATGAATGAATGAATGAGTGAGTGAATGAATGAATGAATTTGACATATCCCTTTTTATTTATTTCACGCAGAATCCAAACCTCAACTGATACTTTGAAAATATATCATCTTTCACTATGAAATGGGAGTTCTGCTAAGGCCTACCCCAAGGGTCATTGGGAAGATTGAATTGGTTAATGAATGTAAATCCCTTAGACTAGTATCTGGCACATCCTAAGTCTTCAATAAATTACTCCCATAAAATGAGAGGTGTTGGTTTAAGGTTAGGATACAGCCAGTATGGGATTTGCGGTCAGTATGGGGCCAGGGTTAAGGGTCAGGAGACAGAGAGAGCTGGTTTAGTATGAAGTTAAGATTAAGTTTGTGGCCAGTGAGAGGTTAGATTTTTAAATTAGCCGTCTATTTATTTCCCCCCACATTGTTCTGGAAGGACTTGAGGCAACTTTCAGGAACAGGGACTGGAGAAATCAGGAAAGAGAGATGAAACTGAACATGCTCCTGGCCTAGATAGAGCGTTCGTGCCGGCTCTCAGGGCCCTTTCAGCAGCAAGCCATGACTGAGGGATCAAAGCCTGGGACCCTCTGGCCACTCCGAGGTGCACAATGACTGCCCAGGGTTGAGCCCAGCCAGCTCTCAGAGTTCTGGTGAGAATCCCAAGAGCTGACCCACGCAAACTGCTGGCACCTAGCGAGTTCTCCATAAATGTTTGTTGTTACAGTCAGAACACAGGGATGACGTTGACCCGGAGCGCCTGCTTGGAAAGTGCAGTGAGCAGTAGGGACAGGACACCCCAGCATGTTTTTCCCATAAGCAGCCCTCCACCCACCAAATCGGAGCCAGAAGATGATGCTCGATGGGATGGCCAAATCCATTCCATCAGAGCTGCCCAGACCAGCAGCTCCAAGGATAACTGATGCCCATTGGCTCTGACCCCCTCTCCTTAGCATGTGCCTGGATGGGCTCTGCCAGACCGTCCCAGCCCCGCGGCACCTCTTCTCTTCATAAGGCTGAATATACTTGACCAGAGGAGGAAACATCCACAAGACATATTTCAGAGGTCGACTGTGTGCATGTGCCTGTGCACACACGTGGACCCATGTGCACATGCATGTGCACACACATACAAGAACATGCATGGGTGTGTTTGGGGTCCTATTCATTTTCTGTATCGACTTAAACAATACATAGGATCTTAGAGTTCTGCAAGTCAGACCTGAGCTCAAATCAAGGCATCAGCAGAACTGCGTTCCTTCTGGAAGCTGAAAGGGAGAATCTGTTCTTGCTTCTAGCGGCTGCCCCCACTCCGTGGCTCATGGCCCTCATCCATCATGGCAATCACAACACGTGGTGCAGATTCCTGTCTTCACATCCCCTTCTCTGACTTTGACCCTCTCTCCCTCTTATGAGAACCTTGCAATGATATTGGGCCCACCGGGGTAATCCAGGATACGCTTCCCATCTCAAAATCCTTCACTTAATCACAAAAGGCCTTTTGCATTGTGAGGTGACATATCCACGGGCTCTGAGGATCAGGATGGGGACATTTGGGGTGGGGTGGGGGACATTATTCTGTTTAGCACAGGAGCCTAGTGTTATAAACTCCTAGGGTGCTGTGAAGTCCTTGTTCTCTGCTCTATAGAGGGGGCACTTGGGAACCAGGAAAAAAGCCCAGCATCTCAGTTCAAAGAAATGGTAAAATGTCCCATCAGAAGATTTAAAAAGGGGGAGGAGGGTGAATCTTCTCTTTGGATCCCTCTAGAGTTTGGACAACACATTGTACTCACTCCTGTGGTCCCAGCATTCACCTGTGACATCAGCCAAGAGGCGAGGGTAAAGGGCAGTGAACTCCTGTATCAGTTTTCACCTGTTGGGGGATGTCCAGGCTATAAAAGACTTCACTGCACCTCTTTGCTCACTTATGATTAGAAACATCAATTCTTGGGATACCTGGGTGGCTCAGTTGGTTGGGCGGCTGCCTTCGGCTCAGGTCATGATCCCCGAATCCTGGGATGGAGTCCCACATTGGGCTCCTTGCTTGGCAGGGAGCCTGCTTCTCCCTCTGCCTCTGCCTGCCACTCTGCCTCTGCCTACCACTTTGTCTGCCTGAGCTCGCGCTTGCTCGCTCTCTCTAATATAAATAAATAAAATCTTTAAAAAAAGAAAGAAACATCAATTCTTTACCAACTGAGATGGCCCAAAGAAGGGACGGCATGGCAACCATTCTGAGAGGCTGCTTGCCAGCTCTGCAGAAAATACAAACCAGACAAAGAAAGTGCTGGAGAACCTGAGGTCCCTGATCCATGTCCCACTTCATCTGACTTGCTGGCTCTGACTCAGGACTCCAAGTCCAGAGACAGTGAAGGAGCAATGAGGCAGAGGTGCTCAGGAGACCCTCCAGCCCCCGGGCTGTGAAAGCCACCACAGCTGGGAACCAATCAAGTATCCCTCCTGTAAAAAAACAGTTCTTTTAGTCGCAAGTCATCAATCTCCTCTTGTTCAAGTGACAGGTTGATTGTTGCCTTTGCTTGCAGGAGACACATACATAAGAAGGTCAGCCTTCACAGTCTGAAGGGGACAATTGGTCAAATACCAAGATCAGAACCAAGTCTATTAATCACTGGTCAGGAATGCAGAGAGAAGACCATACTGGGGGATGGAGGCCCCCTCTAGAGACTGAGACCCAAGTTACAATCAAGTGTTGTGCCTGGAAACTGTCGTGTGTCTACCTGGAAGCCTTGTACTCTGCTCCAAACAGGCTGGGCTGACCCCAGCATTTAATTCTCAAAAGCAGTCTTCACCATGTCCCTTACGAACTGACAATTCAAGAGTAAAAAGGTAAAAAATAGGAAGGTGAAAAAATAGGGAGGAAAAGGAAAACTAAGAGCAACCAGGGATGAGGTTAGTGCAGACAACACAGCTTAGAGTCCCAGGCACTTAGAAGGCAAGGGCCACAAATCTGACTGTGAGCTTCCTAGCAACCATTGTGAAAAGAGAAACAAGATCCAGCACATGACTCAATAAACCTGTTAGCTAAAAGCAAAGTCACCCCCACACCCCACCAACAAGGAAAGTGTCTATTCCTCTTACTAAAATGGGGAAGAATGTTATTCTGGAGTTCTCGTGGAGAGGCCACTGTGGACAAAATAAACTCTGTCCTCAGCAGGATCCTGACTGTAAATGCAACAATCGGTTTCCTAGAGCTGTTTCCTATAACTCTTCTTGATGAAGGCCCAGAGCAGAAAGCTGAAGCCCCATTTAGTAAAAACAGTATTTCCTGGTCATTCATCTGAGGTGAAGTGCTACAAAACACCTTTTCAGGTAAGAGAGGCTAAGAACACGCAGTTAAATCACAGAGGTGGTTGGGAGTTGTATGAATTTTTGCTTCAGGGCTGCCTGCAAGTTGGCAGCTGGAACCAGAGGCTTGATGAGACTTGGGTTCAATCCCCTTGACTTCATTCTCTGTGGGCTTGGAAAACACTAGACGTGGATATGTTTAAACTTTCAACAACCACACATGGAAATATGGATGCATGTCACCAACATAATGTTGAGCAAAAGAAACCAGACACCAAAAAGTGTATACTGGGGTGCCTGGGTGGCTCAGTTGTTAAGAGACTGCCTTCAGCTCGGGTCATGATCTCAGGATCCTGGGATCGAGCCCCACATCGGGCTCCCTGCTCAGTGTGGAGCCTGTTTCTCCCTCTCCCTCTGCTGCTCTGCCTGCTTGTGTCTCTCACTCTCTGTCAAATAAATAAATAAAATCTTTAAAAAAAAAAAAAAGTGCAGGGGATGCCTGGTTGGCTCAGTGGGTTAAGCCTCTGCCTTCGGCTCAGGTCATGATCCCAGAGTCCTGGGATCGAGCCCCACATCGGGCTCTCTGCTCAGCGAGGAGCCTGCTTCCCTTCCTCTCTCTCTGCCTGCCTCTCTGCCTACTTGTGATCTCTGTCTCTCTGTCAAATAAATAAATAAAATCTTTTTTTTAAAAAAGTGTATACTGTGGGGCACCTGGGTGGCTCAGTGGGTTAAAGCCTCTGCCTTCGGCTCAGGTCATGATCCCGGGGTCCTGGGATCGAGCCCCGCGTCTGGCTCTCTGCTCTGCGGGGAGCCTGCTTCCTTTCCTCTCTCTCTGCCTGCCTCTCTGTCTACTTGTGATCTCAGTCTGTCAAATAAATAAATAAAAATCTTTAATTAAAAAAAAGTGTATACTGTGTGGTTTCAAGTACACAGAAGTGTAAAAGCTGACAAAACTAAGATACACAGCTGGAAGTCAGGAAAGTGGGTAACCTTGGGAAGTAGTGACAGAAGGGAATGTGAGAGCCACTTGGAGGCTGAGTGAGTATTTGATACATGGATGGGCTTATTTTGTGAAAATTCTTATGATATGGGCACTTTTCTCAATGTATGTTACCCTTCAATTAGAGTATGTTTTAAAGTGGTATCAGGTCATTGTAGCACAAATTTAAGATCAGGGTTCTGTTTTGGGAGGGACACAGCCTCAGCCTGTGACCAAGGTTAGGGCTGAAGTCTAGGCTCAGCTGCCGTAAGGTTTAGCGAGGACGCAGGGTCAAGGCTCATCTGTGGCTGAATCATGGCTCATCCTGACAGGACTCCTCACTCTGTCTCCCGCTTGACCGCTGCCATTCCAGGGTCTGACCACTGGATGTCTCCACGCCACAGATTGCTAAATGAGAAAACCTTAAACCTGTACATGACCCCGGTCTGGGTGAGGTTGGAGACCCCGGTGCCGAGAATGACTGGGAGACACCAAGGAATGAATCCAAGTTGAGCAGAGCGGGGCCTGTCGGGGCCTGGCGTCCAGGTCCTAGGAAACAGTGCGCAGCCGTAGAGGGGACCACAGAGGCAAGGCCAGCTCAGAAGCCTCCAGCTTAGTCCCCTAACTCAGTCAATATTATTTCATTCATTCATTCATTCACTCCTTCATTCCCTATTATTGAGCTCCTGCTCTGGGCCAGGCATTAAGGATTCAAGGAGAGCAAATGGGCCATGGTCCTATTATCACAGAGCTCACAGGATACTCACATCTCCTCTCTGCTTTCCTGGTCTCTCTAAACGCAGCAACCAGCCCAGAATCCAAAGTGCCCTCACGCCCAGAAGAACTCCTAGTTTTACCATCCATCTGCCAACCAGTTCCTCAGCTCAAACCACCCCCTTCTTCTCTTGTTTGTTTCTTTCCCACTAAGACACATGTCCAAAGGGTAACGGCCTCATCTGTCTAATAGACCCTGGTGTTCTCAGGGTCTAACCTCGAGTAGATGATCAATCAATATTTGTTCGATGGAAATGGTTCCAATGGTTTCCTATGGAACCAAGCAGAACAGAATGGGGGGCTTCCTCTGGTCCATGGCACCAAGCACCCCAGATCTGCGATTCTGGAGGAAGTCTCTGAGAGGTCTGTGAGTGGGGTGACTATGAGCCCCTGAATAGATCTGAGAGCTGGAGGTTTCAGGGCTGAGGGCTGCAGGAGAAAAGTGCTGTTAACCTAGCTCACGGACCCTGGGCCACTTCCACTTCCCCTTTTTCAAAAGTAAACATGGTGGGGGAGGGAAGAGACAGGCTTCTGTACCACCCCTTGATAGGCCCAGAGACCAGGCTACAGGAACAGGAAATATGAGCTAATAGAGATTAAGAACAAGCCAGCTGCGGGTGCCCTGGCCGCCTCCACCTCCCGGCAGCCTCTAAGCCACTCAAATCCAGCCTTGGCAGATGATAAAGGGAAACAGACCAGCTGGCTTGGGGCCCGCTGGGATCCTGGGAAGGAGACCTGGGGAATGAGGCAAAGCATGACTTTGGGGGAAATGAGCTGGAGGGAAGGGGAGAAAGAGCTGGAGTTGTAGGTAGCTGCTCCCTGGAAGAGGAAGGAGGTGGGGAGACACAGCCTGAGACACAGGGAGAGCGTGAGACACAGCCTTGGATGGCCGCATGGATGCAGTCAGCTACCCTGGACCTTCAGATGACCAGTTTGGGCACCAGAGGTGGGGGTACTAGCATGGGGCCTCTTCATTCAACTGTCCGATCACATTTGCGCCTGGTGCTCCTCAGGGGTCAGATTAAGCCAGCACTGTCCAATGATGAACTTCCTACAATGATGGAAATGACCTATAGCTAGGCTCTCCAGCATGATAGCCACTAGCCACACAAACCAGTAGCTACTGTACTGGCCAGCATAGCTGTAGACCTGGTGTAAGATAAGCAAAGCCATCTCTTCTCCTTCCCCCTGATTTCCTTCTCACATTCAACTCTTTCTCTTGTGCCCCAGGCTCTTCATCAATAGCATCAATATCGTAATGGGTTTGAATTTCACAGACCATGAACAGAAACAATATATATAAAATATTTTTCTACAATTGAATGTAATGGCTATCCCAAGTGACTGTTCAGTTTAGATGCACTCAAGTGAGGGCTTCCTCCCTCCTTTCTCTCTTCCTTTCTCTTAGAGTACATCTCAGTCTTAGGACAGGGCAGAATATGTAGGTGGCACCCAAGCCCAGGGTGGGGGTGGGCTGGGGAACTTTGGAGCCTGCAAGGCCCCTGTCCACGCTGGCATCCAGCCACCAGCCCAGGTTGCATTCATTCAACCCCTTCTTTAATCTCCAGACTTCATCTCTGGGTTCTATTATCCTTACCACTGTTGCAGGGGCAGGAGAGGCAGGTACAGAATCCCCTTTTCCAAATGCATCCCAGCATCTAACCCAACTGTTCCCACCTCCCCCACACACTTTGGTACTTCCTATCCCTTGTCAAGGGTGACTGAACACCTCCTATGTACCCGGCACATTCTAAGCACTCCACAGTATCTTCCCAGCAATCTCAAAGGTAAATACTGTTATCGTTCTCATTTTGCAGGTGAGAAAGTGAGGCACAGGTAGTGTAGGAGGGCTCGTGCACAAAGTATTCTTAGGCTAGGACTTTAAAACTAATATTCTGGTTACACTTACCCAACAACACTACTTCTGGGAATTTATCCCAAAAATGGGCTGCAAAAGCCTCAGAGCAGCTATGCACAAGACCTTTTGTTATAACACTCTTTGTAATAACAAATGGTTAGGAACTACCAACATGCCCATCAACCATCAACCGGGGAGGAGGCAAATAAATCATAGTGCATTCACAAATAAATACTTTGTGGCTGTAAAAAGGAATGAGAGTTATCTCTATGCACTGTCATAGAGTGAACTTCAGAATACATTGTAATCAAATAAGTGTATGAGGGGCACCTGGGTGGCTAATTGGGTTAAGCATCTGCCTTTGGATCAGATAATAATCTCAGGGTTCTGGGATAGAGCCCCACATAGGGCTCCCTGCTCAGTGGGAACCTGCTTTCTCCTCTCTGTCTGCCTGCCTCTCTGCCTACTCATGATCTCTCTCTGTGTCAAATAAATAAATAAAATCTTTAAAAAAAAAAAACAAGTGTATGATATGCTACAAATTATGTAAGAAAGGGAAGATACAAGTATATTTTTTAATTAAAGAAAAAAAATAGAGGAGCCTGGGTGGCACGGTCAGTTAAGCATCCGACCTTTGGTTTTGGCTCAGGTCATGATCTCAAGGTCGTGGGATCGAGCCCCACACTGGGTTCCATGCTTAGCGTGGCATCTGCCTGGGACTCTCTCCCCCGCCCCCCGCCCCAATCCTCCTCCGCCCTGTTACTCTCTCTCTCTCAAAATAAATAAATAATTCTTTTTT
>ML108666.1:12164-28571 GCA_003697995.1 Taxidea taxus jeffersonii
TGAAGAACTTGGAAGAAGGAAGAAGAGTCGCAATTCTCTGTGAATGGAAAACTCTGCCACTTGAAGTGTTGCTTCTTTCATGTCTTTTTAGAATTGTAACATCAATTTAATGGGCAGTTTTTTCTATCACAAAAATTAGAAGAAAATTCAGACTCAGGCAATTTTAGAGAGATGGGGAATAACATGCATGTAAATTGGTCTCAAAATAAGATGTACATCTTTGCTAGATATAGAAGCTATCAGAATCATGCAAGAAAAACAAAACCAAAAGCAAAAAAATCCCAGCAACATTAGAATCCATCCATTCTTGGAAGAATAAGCACGAGGCCTCAAAGCAGTCTGAATCAACGGAGAGTCCGAGTTAGCTATGCGGATAAATCAGATCACGGAACAGGGGTAGTGAAGGCTGGGAAGACTCCGAAAACCAAGCCCTGGGACAAGTTTGAATGCTTTATTTTTAGTGCTTTTGAGAAATACTCTGCCTAGAATATGGTCAGTCTTTAGCAGACCATGTCAGTTCTTAAACACTCCTGCAGAATAATTGCAAAGCATAGATGTATTTATATCAGTGTGTGTGTGTGTGAGCACGTGTGTGCGCACACACACATATGTGCCATGTACAGAGAAAGGGAGAAAACACAGAAAGACAAATTCACCGCTCTCCAAAATCAAAGCCAACTTTGTTGTTGATTGTATTCATTTTTATTGCTACTGTAGTAAATTGCCACAAACAGTGGCATAAACAATATAAATTTGTTATCTTGTAATTCAGTAGATGAGAAGTCCAATATGGGTCTTATTGAGCTAAAATCAAGATGGCAGTAAGTCCGTGCTCTTTGTAGAGGCTCTGGAGAAGATTTCATTTCCCTCTGTTTATCAGCTTCTAAAAACCATCTACACTCCACGGCTCCCTCCATCTTTTAAAAGCCAGATATATTGTATCACTCCGGTCATTCTTCTGTAGTCATCTCTCTGACTGATCTCAAAAAGAAACTGACAAATGAATTGAACTCATTAAGCTTACCTATTAGATGAGGTAGTTAGGTAGTCAACAAAATCATGGCAAGCATTGATAAAGTGTAGCCCACGGCCAAAATGCTGCCTGCCACCTGTTTTTGTAAATGAGGTTTTATTGGAACACAGCCACATCCATTCATTTATGTTACATACTGCCAATGGCTGTTTTCATGCTACAGTGACAGAGTTGAGGACTTGCAACAAAAACCATATGCTCCCACCAAAGTTTATGATACTTACTACCAGGTCCATTACTGAAAATGTTTACTGACTCTTGGCCTAAGTCAAATCAAGAAATCATGGAAGAGAAATAAATTTAGATATAAAACTATGAAAGAAAATTTCACCATAACAACTGTAACGATAGTTCCTTTTCTTGTTATTTTACTGTTTTGCCAGTTTATTTAGAGTTCTTCAGTAGAGAGAGAAATATAGATACAATTATAATTTATGTGTATGTATCTATATCTATAGTGTAGATAAGGAATGATTCACAAGGTTGCAACCTTGAATTATGTGTATAAGGTCTATGAAGTTACCAGATAGGAAATCCTTTTTTTTTTTTCTGCCAACAAATCAACAAACTTCCTACATTTTTGTTTTATTGATCTTATTTTTATTTTCTATGGTTCCCATTTAAGCATCCTTCCTGCTGTTAAAGCCCCATCTCTATAAGCTTGAGATCCCAACCCTTCTGAACTCCTAGGTGACCTTTAACTTCATTGCTTTTCTTCCTTTCTTGTGTGTTCAACTCTTCCCACTCAATAGGACCCTTGACACTTTAGCATTTATATATGCTCACCTTAAAAACAAAATCACTCTCCTTTAACATCACATTCCCCCCTAGCTTTTGCCCTATTTCTTGTCTCAAGCTGTTTAACAGAACTCTTTAAAAATATGTGATGACCACTGGGTGTTATACACAACTGATGGATCATTGAACACTACATCTGAAACAAATGATGTACTATATGTTGGCTAATTGAATTAAAAAAAAAAAAAAACAGAAATATAAACAATATAAAAAATAAAAATAAAAATGTGTGGTCTCTATGTCTTTGCCTCCTACTTACTATTCAACCCAGTCCAACCTGTCTTCTTTCCACCTCTCCACTAAAACCCTTTTGACCAAGATCACCAATAGTCTGAAAAGTGCCAAATCTGATGACATTATGGTACTCATTCTACTTGATCCTTGCTTGATCTCTTTTTAAACTTTTTCCTTATGGTTTCTGGAATAGAACTCACTTCTTCTCAGCATCTCTTATGTGCTCAGCTGTCTATGTAGGCATACTGGAAATTTCTTAGTTGGGCTTCTCTGAGAAACAGACCGAGGCAGAAGCTTACATGCAGGAGATGTGTTAGTAAATACTTGTAGGACTCACACTGCTGAGAGAGTAACAGAAGCAGATATGGAAGTAAAAGAAAATGGAATCCAATGGAAGCCTCACCAGCTCTACAAGGAGCTCTGCAGCTAGAATGAATATGAATAGTAGATATATATATAATACACCTAGGTGTATTATATATATGTGTATATATATGTATTATAAAATAATATGTATTATTAGAATGGAAATGTATATAACTTTATTATTATATATTATATAGAAATTATATATATAAATCCATAAAATATATGATAAGGAATTAGCTTATACAATATGGGTAATTATTAAATAAATCTGAAGTCCTTAGGGCAAGCAACTCAGGCGAGAGGGTAACAAGCAAACTGGAATCCCAAGAACATGAGCTGAAACGTCTTCACAGGTAGGAGTCTCTTCATTCAGGAAAGGCCAAGCCCTGTTGAAAGGGCTTCGAACTGTTTCAGCCAGGCCCACTCAGAATAATCTCCCTTTTGATCAACTGAGTGGGGCCTTGGACGATACCTACAAATTCCCTTCGTGGCAGCACCTGGATTAGTGCTTGACCAAATAACTGAAGATGTGTGAATTGGACAAAATGCTTCTTCTAACTTTAGGAGAGAATATTCCTTGTGGCTCATTCTTTTTTAGATTTTTATTTATTTATTTGATAGACAGAGTTACAAGTAGTCAGAGAGGCAGGCAGAGAGAGAGGAAGGGAAGCAGGCTCCCCGCTGAGTAGAGAGCCTGATGGGGGACTCAATCCCAGGACCCCGAGATCATGACCCGAGCTGAAGGCAGAGGCTTTAACCCACTGAGCCACCCAGGCGCCCCTCTTGTGGCTCATTTTAGAAACATAGCAGGAATTCTGGTGCAGGAGTTCATTACAGCCAAGTTGACAGAGCAAAAACTATTGCACATGATGAGGAGACCAGATCCTCCTGATTCAGAGCCATTCTCAAGCCGCAGCTTCTAATGGACAAGCTGGCAGCTTTGGGGTGGTGCAGTATGAGATGGAGCCTTTGGATCCTATGGTCATATGCTCCCTGCTACATCTTCTCTGGTGTAGTGTTAGTATCCTAGGATCCCTGCCGGAGTCAGTTCTAAAGCTATATCTCCTATACTTTTTTCTGACTTACAGAGCACAGACACCAGGGAGCGTCTCAAAACTACTGGTGCCCTTCTCAGAAATTCTTAATCACTCTGGATATTGGACGTTTCTTGAAGACATACCATGAGACAGTCAATAGGTGGTTCTTCCAGTCCTATCCACTCTATCTATCCTGGTCTACCCTTTGATCTTTCCTCCATCATCACCCATGGAGTTCTGACATTTCACTTTCCTTTAAGGGGGGCCATCTTTTCCTCAAATATCCAAGAGTGATCCTCGCATCATGTTAGCACTGTTTTCTGGGATTCTTTCAAAGATTTTAAATTCTGTATCATGGGAGATGCTCCCCTTTTGGTAAATTTTTCCTATCTTGACCAGCTTTCTTAGGATATATATATAAATTCTCCCAGCTCTTCCTGGGTTTGTATCAGCTAAATCTATACGTTGTTGGTGTACATACTTTTTCCTCTTTTAACTGACTTAGTGTGTCTGCAAGCAAGTTTTATACTGTTGCTTGTCCCTAATTACTCATCTGATGCCCATGAGGAGAGTTGGAGGTTGGTACTGGAAGAGGAGTGTGTTTGCAAAATAAAGTTGGTATCATTTTCAAGCAAGAGAAAAGGACTAGCCTTTGAGAGGGATGAGTGGGCCAGTTTTGCAGCCCAGAGGGTAAAGGGGAAGCTGAGGGTTCAAGATTTTTAAGTTCACTTGGGTGCCTGGGTGGCACAGTTGGTTGAACATCTGACTCTTGGTTTCAGCTCATGTCATGATCCTCAGGGTAATGGGATCAAGTCCCACATCCAGCTCCTCACTCATGGCAGTATCTGCTTGAGATTCTCTCCCTCTCCTCCTGCCCCTCTTACTCATGCTCTCTCTCTCTCTAGAATAAATAAATAATTAAAAAAAAAAAAGATTTCTCAGTGCATCAACGCAAATGTCTCCAACTTGACTCAGGATTCCACTCAGTTCCAACCAGAGTCCTGATCTTTAGGTATCAGAACTGAGAAGGTTAAAAATTCAAACTTTGTAACAACTCAGTTTCCCATATTATTAAGTCCAAGACTGACCATCTGGTGTTTCCATCCTCTGGTGATAGGGGCTGAAATCCTCTTTAGATTCTGCCAAGGAGGCTCTCTGACTTTCACATATCAGCTTACGTTGTAGGTTCACTGGCTTTCACCACCCACCTTAAAATAATTACTCCCCGACTTTCATTGTCTCTTTTTCAGTGTATCATAGGAGTTAACAAGAGCCAATTTGCCTTGGATTTCTCAAACCCCTAAATTATGCTTGAGTTACAGGTGTATTCCATTCTACTATTAACGTATTCCAGGTGAAGTCTGAAACAACTGCTCACTACAACAAGCCAGGAGTTACCCACTCTCCAAAGATGATAGAGTCTCCAAAGTGATAAAGTTTTCATTGCCAATTAACTGGTAGGTTTTCCCACAGCAAGATCCTATTTCAGAGCCTGCTTAAGACGACTTCTGACACCAGATGTCTTTATGTGGTTTCCCTGATGTCTCAGCTGATCCTAGAGCTATATGAAGCCAACACAGTCCTTTAGAACTGTCCCACATCAAGGCAAGGGTCTTTTAACCTCTGTTTTTCCACCCTCTCTGCTTATTGTGTATAAGCTGTCCTGGGGAGGAGGTAGATATTTGGGCAAGAGATTCCCTTCTAGTTCCTGGCGAGGGACTCAGCTATGCACTGTAGCCAACAGTGCCAATAGCTGGGGAACTGAGTTTGCCAGTCCTGAAGGAGCAATCTGTCCAACACAACACAGCAGCCCTACGATCCTCTTCTCTTCCCATTCTACTTTCTTTGTGAATTTTCTTTTCCCAAATTTCCATAATTATTGATGATTCTCAAGCTTATATCTCTAGTCCAAGTTTTTTTTTTTTTTTCCGATTTCCAGATGGATACATCCAACTGCTTATTTTTAAAATTTACTTAAATATCTTTCAGGAATGCAAACTTACACAAGTTCTTTCAGGGCACCTGGGTGGCTCAGTGGGTGAAGTGTCTGCCTTCAGCTCAGGTCATGATCTCAGGGTCCTGGGATCCAGCCCGACACTGGGTTTCCTGCTCAATGGGGAGTCTGCTGCTCCCCCTCGCCCCTGCTCATGCTCTCTCTCCCTCCTTCTCTATCAAATAAATAAGTAGAGTCTTAAAAAATAAATAAAAATAAAAATGAATACCTTTCTAAAAATTAGTTCCTTCCCCAAACTGCCCCACATGAATAAATGGCACTTATACCCAAGCCACCGAAGTCTTTTCTAATATCTCATCCCCCTTTACCCTCCATCTTGGTTCTACTTTCAACACACCTTGCATGGGGAAGGTGTCCCTTTGTTTCACCTGCCCTCTGTGGAAGAACATGCTCTCTACTGGTCTGGTCTCAACCACCATCACCTGTTGCTCAAACTACTACAATAACCTCTTGGCTGGCTTCTACCTTCCTCACTTGCCTTTTTCTAATACCCATAACACGTGAAGTGGCTGTTTTTAAGTGTGCTTCTAACACTTTGGAAAGCAAATATTCCTCTCTGGTTAAATCCCAGGTCCACTCAACATAGGTTTCCTTGTTGGGGGCCTGCCTTTCTTTCCAGGACTATCTCATTCCATCCTGCTTCTTACCCGCACAGTGTTCCCACCACATGATGGTTTGTTTGCTTTTGCTTGGTTTCTAGCCCATTAAATGTGTGATTCTTTCTGTCATCCTAGCATCCCAAATACCACTCCCCTCTTGCCCCAAATTCCTACTCATACTTTAGATCTCAAATGCCACTTTCACAAAACAGATCTTCCTCTCATATTTTATTTTTCTTTCACAGCATTTACCACAGCTTTTCATTGCATAACCATTTGTGTACATATAGTTTATTTTTTCCCTTAAAGCAAGAACTCAATGAAGACAAGGCTGGCGTTGATTTCCAGACATTTTCTCAATGCCTGGCCTCTAGTAAGCATGTGGTAAATATTATACAGAAGAACAAAAATGAAATCAACAAAAGTTAGATTTCAACCAACAGAGAAAACTAAAAACAGAATGAACACAGTGTGTACATAGAAAATCACAGCAGCCCCACCTCAGCATATAAAGGACTTGCAAACACTTAGGGCTGCTGATAGTTCTGCAAAAGGTCAAGCTTGCATTAAACTGGGTAATACTCCTAATAAAGGAAAATGGAGAAGCCGGTGGAAAGAGTGACCCCGAAAAGAGAAAAGTGCTCCTGGAAAGATGCTTGGCAGGAAATGAAATTGGGATGACATGATAAATCTGCTAATAGCTCTAGAAGACAGTGTTCTTAGAGCAGATGGTGAGCACCCCCATTAGGGCTTCCAGAACATGATAAATCATGATGAAAAGGCCATTCATGATAGACAATACTGGAATAATTTATAAAAATAGTTCAGTTCAGAACAATTCTTTGTAGGAAGCAATCGATAAAGTCATGGGTTGGAATTAGGCATCCTCAGGCTTGGATTTGTGGGCATACAGAAATGACGAGACAGAATTGATGCCCTTACTGTGTCTGCAGTCCAGGAAGAAATGTAAGACATACTGACATGCACAGACTATAAAGATAAAGCAGATTTGGCCTGGGGTTATTGGAGAAGAATTATATAAGTTGAAAGACTTGGTGGTCTTAATATTTACAGAAGACTTTATCATATGTCATGTGAAGATCTGGGCATATTATATATTTGAGCTCCTTCCACTGTCACTAAAATTCTGTAAGTTTAGTATTATCTTCATTGAAAGATAAGGAAGGGAGACTATCAGAAGATTAAGGGGTATGCCTGAGGCCATATTGCTAATGTGGAGCTGGGATTCAAACCTACATATGATTCCAAAATTCACAGATTTTCAAATATAGGTTGGTAGAGCAAACTGGCAAGTGTATGGGATTGTGTGTTGGGTACACTTGTGTGTGTATCCGTTGGTAGCATCAAGAAAAGCTCAAAGAAGTAATGACATTTAAGCTAATCTTTCTGGTTGCTCAGGTGACTGATATGCTCAAATCAAAGTTGAAATACAAGACAGAAAAGAGTATGTAAGAATTTTCGGTTTGTTTCTTGACAATAATGGAGCTTCTTTAATAAAGCAAAAGAAAACCCTGCTCTCCTGCTCCCCAGATGACTGCGGGTCACTGGAGTGAGCATTCTCTGAAATTTTCACTGAGATGCTTCCTTAGATGATGCCTCAAGGAATTTTGACTGTAACCATTGATATTAAATAAAACAAACAAAAAAGGCTAAGAGCTATGGATAATGAATTTTTTCGTGAAAAATGTTCTCGATACATACATGCATGAAAAAATCATTTCTATTATGTAATGTGAATAGTCTCTAATGCTCCTTTACATTTTGGCCAATGAATTAATGAATTGGGACTGAAGTTGTATCTACAGGTGAGATAGTAGCCATGGGAAAAGGACAGAAACAAGAAACTTCAAAAAGAAAAGAATTAAGAGGACTTGGTTTCATAAATAATGGAGAGGAAAAATCAAAATTACTATTCAAGTTTTGAAGTCTGATTCTTTTCCCTAACTGGTCAAATAATTAATGTGTAAGTGCTTTTTAAAAAAAATCTTTGATCAGGGGCGCCTGGATGGCTCAGTCGTTGGGCGTCTGCCTTCAGCTCCGGTCATGATCCCAGCGTCCAGGGATCGAGCCCCACATAGGGTTGCTTGCTCAGCGGGAAGCCTGCTTCTCCCTCTCTCACTCCCCCTGCTTGTGTTCCCTCTCTCGCTGTGCCTCTCTCTCTGATGAATAAATAAATAAGATATTTTAAAAAAATCTTTGATCATATAACTGATTAACTGATTCTTTTTGGTTTTTCTTTATAATATTTTTCCTGAGGACTATTTTAAGGTTATTTCTATGCATAGAAGTACCTCTGGCAATACCCAATGTTTCCTATTTGTATGCTCCTCAGTTATAACAACACAATGAGAACTAGATTGAATTTAGCAAGAAGTTACTAAGAACCTATTGAGAATTTCAGATATTTTGCTAGGAACCAGAATATAAAGATGATTAAGGTCCTAAGACTGTGCACTTCATTAAAGGAATGAACAATTACTGGAGATGTCAGTAAACAGACAAATAACTATGAAATTTTAATGGAAATATTATCACCTCAGAGCAGCATCTTAAAACACATTTTCATAAATGAGATCATTATACAGAAAAAGTGAAAAATTATCCATGGTCTAATCCTGGTTTTCTTCAGGTTGGCCTAATTTCTTCCATAACACTTATCATAGTTACCTTTTTGTCTTTTTATATGCTAGACATAATTCTAAGCACTATTATTATGTAACTGCTACTTTTCATATAAATTCTAAGAGTGGATATATTATCTTAATTTTAATAAGGTAGAAACCAAGGAACAGAGACCAGCCCCAAAATTGAAGAACTAGACTTTCAATTTATACCTGTCTGCTCTACCATCCTGCTTCCAGACTTCCATAATCATCTTTCTCTATGTAATAAAATTATCATCATTAACAGTATTGAGCACTTTCTCTGTATCCCTAAATACTTCGTGTGTATTCACTCATGGAACTTTCATTTTTTAGATAAGAAAACTAAAGCTGAGAAAAGTTAATAAAAAAAAATTGTCCAAGGTAACAGGGCTAACCTTAAGCAGGATTTTAACTTAAGTAGTATGACTAAATTTCAGGGAATTTGTCTCAAAAGGAGACAAACCATTGCGTTGTATGGTCAGTTCTGGAATTCTGTAGGTCCAGAAAGACACCGATCTTTAAAGTCAATTGAAACAAGTACACCAGCCTCCATTTTGACAAAGTATAACATTAAAAATGTGACACCTGATAAGCAATCAAATGGGCCTCACCTTGTCACGTGTTGACCAGAGAAATGCTATCTCGGGTACGGTGATTCTTCTGTATGAAATAAGCCAAAGCATGATGAGGAAACTGGTCTCTGGCCCTTTCTAAAAGTGTAATAAAAATGGCTGATGGAGTCAAGTCTGTTTTTCCAGGGAATATAGGCTGTTCTGTAAGTTATGAGATTTGATAAAAAGAGGTTGGAGAATGCAGTTAAGAGAACAGAGAAAAAGGTGTATCTTAGAAAAACTAATCCTCACAGCAGAGCCCACAAAGGAAAAGATGGGAACAGACAGGTTGGAGAAGAGGATAAGTAGAAAATAGAAACAGATAAGTATCAGAACAAAACTACGAGAAAAAAACAAGACTCTGCTATAACTAGAGCATCACTTAGTTATAGATACTTATACATAGAAATAAACTCTCTCAGTTTCACATATTGTTACCTGGTTCTATCATATACCGTGTGTGAATGGCAGCGGCTGTGACCATGGGGGTGGAGGGGTGTGGCTGGGCAGGCACAAGCCATGCCTGTGTGACTCCCCTAAGCCCAAGAGAGAGGAAACTCAGAAACGAGGGTAGTTAGTTCAGGGGTTGAATGGAAAAGAGACAGAAGCAGAGCCTAGGTTAATCCAAAGTCCCAAACAAATAGACTATAGGGCCCAGGGGTTCTAAGATCGATAGCTGGGCCAGGATAACAACAGAAAAAAAAAAAAAAAACAATTAAAAATACATGCTTGAGAGCCCTGAGAAAGTTCCAAGTTAAAGCTAGTTTCAAGGCAATAGGTGAAGAATGGAGTCTATATTAAATGATGGAAAAGAGAAGCTTTGAACACAGAACAGTTTCAGCTCAGAGCTGTGGTTCCCAGGGCTGTCTGCTGGCTGATACACTTTGGAGCCTTCTTCTTACTGGTTACTGTACAGAAACCTGTAAGTTTTCTTCTGGTTACTGACAGAAAGGTTAAAGCGTAGGGCCAACAACTCCAAAAGGCAAGCTTCAGGAAGCCCACACAGTTGTTAACACATTACTAGACATATTGTTTCCATCTGCTTTGAAAGACCAAATGTTTTTTCCCTTGCAAGTATCCCATCAGGGATTTAAAAATGAATAATTAACTACTTCTCACCACCACCTTAAAAGAAACCTAAAGCAAACAGACAGCTATTTTAAAAACCCGAAGCCTTAGTTTGCTTGGTAATCAAAACTTCCCACCAAAGTCCTTTGTCAGAACATACTGGAAATTTAATTTCAGAACTCACCTTGTCAAAATGTGTGCAAGGTGACTTTGAAATCTGTCACAATTAACAGTCACCCTAATCAAAGAAGTATTTTTTACACAATACCGTGGGTCTCCATGTGAAATGTAAACCGAGTTTTAGATGTTTGCTTACATCTCCCAGTTGATGAGACATTTGCCAGCAAGCTGCAAACAGGACCTCTGTAACACAAGCTACTTAAAAATATTTCTTATAGATTTCATTGCCTAATAAAAAGTCTGATGAGGAATTTTTACTGTCACACATTTTCATATTTTTGAGCTCAGGCAAACACCTTCCTGACAACAGGGTAATCAATATGAATAGAGGAAGGCATTTTAGAGGAACTTTTAATCTTGAGGATTGAGATTTACATCAAAGTCTCCTTGATTTGTGTACCCCCAAAACATTTTTTTCCCAATTATCTTTTGTGGTTTTTCCCTGACTGCTGCTGCTGAGTAATTTTACAACCCAAATGCTATTAAAGCATGCACTCCTGACCCCATTGTGACACAAAGCAAATAATGCACATAGGGAATGCAAGCACATAACTGCTAATCTTGCCTTTAAATGCGTTTGAACTTGACCTATTGAAATGCCCATTACAGAATGCATGACAGCCTCGCAAAATACAGAAGGCAAGACAAGAAATGAGGAAAGCAGATTCTTTGAAAATAAATCACTCAAAGACTGCAGTGTGGTAGGAATTGAAAACAATGCAGTACCACATAGTGAAGCAACCTGCTTCACCCCTACAAATAAGGCACCGCTTATAAAAAACTCTAAAATAAGAGCACTGTAGCACCTGATTTGACCCATGAATGACTTTGAGATTAGGGAAAATAATGAGTGTCAAGAAAATACTTTAATGTCAAGAACATACTTTTGTAAACATGGATGGTATAACATCTTTTACCCTGAAGCAAGCATCTTTTCACTCTGCAAAATGATGCAAAAAGGCTTTCCAACTTTGTGTACCTGGCGAGGCATACCTTAGGACCCCAAAGTGACCACAATCATATATACTGAAATATCTTCACTCATCCTACTATCAAATTATATCACAGCCAAAGCACAAACACAACCTGGAATGAATCTTAGGCTCTGGTCTGTATTATTCTGATGGGGTGGGGGAATCACACAACTAGTTTTCAGATGGTGCTGGAACACAGGTGTGCCTCTGAGAACTTATGGCAAGCTACTCATATCCCACCTACATAAATGTCAGGCAAACCTGTGAGTAAGGGATTCTATTAGTATTCTTTATTTTGTGTACTTCACAGATTTCTAGAAAGGAAGATAATATCCCTTGTCCATGGGGGGAGACATTTGAAGACCCTCAGTGGGTGCCTGAAGCCACAGATAGTACTGAACCTTAGATATACTGTATTTTTCCCTATATATATCTATGATAAAATTTCATTTATAAGTTAGGCACAGTAGGAGATTAAAAACAACCGATAAGGGGCGCCTGGGTGGCTCAGTGGGTTAAAGCCTCTGCCTTCGGCTCAGGTCATGATCCCAGGGACCTGGGATCGAGCCCCGCATCGGGCTCTCTGCTCAGTGGGGAGCCTGCTTCCTCCTCTCTCTCTGCCTGCCTCTCTGCCTACTTGTGATCTCTGTCTGTCTAATAATAAATAAAAAATCTTTAAAAAAAAACAACTGATAATAAAATAGAACAATATATAATAAAAGTTATGTGAATGTGGTCTTCCTCTCTCTCAAAATATCTTATTGTATTGTACTTACCCCTCTTCTTATGATGTGAGATCGTAAAACGCTGACGCAAGGCGACAAAGTTGGGTGAGTAACACAGGCATCTTGACATTGCGTTATGCTGCTACTACGTATTGACCTTCTGACCATATGTCAGAGAGAGGGTCTTCTGCTTCCAGAGCATGGGTGACTGCATGTAACTGAAGCCAAAACTGTGAGGGTGTAAATATTTATGGCAAATGCAACGTTTAGGTAAACTTGAAATCCTCAGTGATAAAGTATAAAAATTCAACATTTAGACTTAATAATGAACATATTTTATTAATTTTTTATGCAGAAAAGAATATACAATTTTGACATCTTAAAATTGTGTAAATAGGGGTGCCTGATCTCAGTGGGTTAAGCCTCTGTCTTTGGCTCAGGTCATGATCTCAGGGTTCTGGGATCGAGTCCTGCTTCGGGCTCTCTGCTTAGCAGGGAGCCTACTTCCTCCTCTCTCTCTGCCTGCCTCTCTGCCTACTTGTGATGTCTCTCTCTGTGTTAAATAAATAAAATCTTTTAAAAAATACAGATAAAATTGTATAAATATTTCAGTGGGCACGATTGTGAGATTTAGAAATAATATCCCCTAACCCCCCCAAAATAAAACCAAAATTCCAAACCCAGTGTATTAAATTTAGAGTTTAGAATTCTTTATTTCCCAATTATACATTAGATGAAATGAAAGTTACAAGAGAGTTGAGAAGTTTGGAATTAGACCACTTTTGATTCTTCAAAGGAATATTTCTTAAATATCGCTTATTTAATATCATCACAAGTAAGACTAGTGTGATCATCAGTTCTTTCATTAGGATGAAAATAACATGAATGGATTATAAAAGTCCTGGAGACAATTCTTGATTATTACTGCCAAAGGTGCACAATTAGTCTATAATGAGAGGGATTTTAAGTACATTTGTCCAACCTTTATTTGTCAAGCTTTTAAACACTATGCCATGTTCTAAAACAATAAAGGTTTTCTACAAACATACCATGTCTTTACAATAATAAAATTACATTAAAAATAACTATATATATATTCCTTTTCCAAATCTTTACAAGTATTGACTCTGGGTTAGTGCTTCCTCTCTAGCAAGGTATAAATTCACACCTCCTTGTAGCCAGACAAGAATCAAATGCCATACATGGATTGCTGAGCCTCTCATATTTTGATAGAACTATGCTTCCTCCAATTGCAAACCTGCCACCACTGAATGCTTATTATGAAAGCTGGAAAGTGTCATTACACAGTATTTCATTCAGGCAATTTGCTTTCTCTCTCTCTCTAACACACACACACACACACACACAGAGACACACACACACACACACACACACACACACACACTTTTAAATACAGATATCTAGAAAATAACCCAAGCTTCGATTAAGATACATAGCATGAAGTATCTTTGGTAAGAGTTAAAAAAAGATAGATTGTATTTCATCCAGGAAAAAAGTAACTGCAGCAAAGTGCTTTTTTTCCTTCTATAGAATTTCTAGTTCTAAGATATAGGCCTTAGTTTTAATTCAGTGGAATGTCTCATACTGCTTTTTCCTACCTGAAGTAGAATAACTTCCATCACCCGCCAGCAACTCCTAGCCTGACTGTCATAGATCAATACAGCTCTCTCTAGCCACACTGGGCCTGATTAAAATTTCTTACGAGGAATCCAGAAGGCAGCTGTATTGGACATAACAGGCAACTTTGTTTATGGGAATCTCAGAAAAACAAAGATAGATAGTGGTGTTTATTTGCTTGAGGTTATTTGTTTACTTGCCCAGAAAACATAATTAAATACTAAGCCTTTCAGGTGCGATGGACAGTGACTCCTAAAAGCCTGCGTTTTTATTTTCTCAGAGCACTGTTTTGTTTTTACTATGTTGGCAAAAAACTTAACTAAGGATGATTTACCCAGGAAATTCCTCTTAACTCAGCATTTTTTCCCTCTTCTTCCCCACATGCTTGCTCTACCACATCCCAGAAAAAACGATGTAGGTGGAGGTAGAAATTACATGCATTTTTATGTACAGAGTCTAATACTCTTCAGGGATAAAACCTATGAGTTTTCAGATTTCTAACCTAGGGCCTGTTTACTCTACACATTGGAGGTGGCTACATAAAATGACGACTCTGGCCCACTCAGCATAAACAGAATTGCAGTTGATTATTCCTACTTTTGAAAGCAGTTTTTACTTTTCCCCACCCTGAATCTGAATCAAATTTTAATAAGGAGAGGAAAAAAAAGAAAGAAGAGTTCCCTGTCAATGCCGCTTGGTCAGGAAATGGTGGCCATCTTTAAAAGAAGGATATAATTGTCCCTGGTGGATGCCTACGTAGGTGGTTAAAGATGCTAAGCTGACTGAAGAGCTAGAATGTTCCTGGACAGTCCCTGGGAATCAAGAATAAATTGTGAAATATATCGAGTCACAGAACATGGAGTACAACTCAGGTCACATTCCAACATATGTGTGGTAAGGTAGTTTACATTCTTTTAAGACTCATTTGGAAAGGAAAACCAAGAATATGTAACTGCTTTCTCCCTGGCCAATGGTTTGGCTGCCATATATATTTTTAGCAGACAAATAAGGCCCCCATTTTGTCCACTGGGGAGATCTCTCACCACTAAAATGAATTATATAGACATCCTAATTGAGAACCAGTTTCAAATGAATGTGCAGATATAGGTGAACAGGTACACTGTTAACATACAAGAGAGAACTTCTGTTTCTCAGTGTCTGACTTGTGAAGAATGTTTCATTCTCTGGGTGGAAGGATGAAAGCTGAGAAATATGACCTCACAGTGAAAGAATTTTAATGTGGAGTGTATTTAGCTGAACAAAGGCCTGGCAGACTCCCCCTCTTTATTGCTACATATTTTAGAGCATTTACATAGTGCTGGTTCTCATCTAAATGGTGGGGTTGTGTCCAGGTCAACCAGCAGCTCGTGAAAGCTCTAATTCTCCTAGAAGCCAGAAGCAATTCTGATCAAAGGTAAAGCTTCTGCTACAATTCTAGTCACAAAGAAAATGTGAAAGGACCCCTAGAAACAAACCAAACGTTATATTCCATTACATTTTCCCAAACCACAGGAATAGCCAGTTCTGCCAAACACTTGAATATCTATTGAGTTGTGAAAAGAAAAGCATAATCACATCCTGATGTGTTCAGTAATTTCTCTTTCTTTGACTCCTTTTTTTGTCTTCCTAGTTTTGCTCTTCTGAGGCATTTCTTGTCCTCACCAATACTTAAATTGTAGCCTAACACTGCAGGAAGATTACTGGTAATTTTGCTACAATGCTTAAAATAAGAAATCCATTTTTAGATTTTATCAACAGGAATATAACAGTTTTGTATAGGAGAAACTAAACATTCTGTGTATTCACTTCAAAGAAAATTTCTGGTCTCTGTTTTAAGGCAATATTGCTTAACTCTTTGCTAATTTTAAGTGGCTGGCATGGCCATTTTTCTCTTCTCTCTTAATGGGCCCTTCTTGCCTAAGTATTTAAGGTTTTCTGCTTCTTTCCTTTGGAAAACTTCATCTAGCTAGCTTTTGCAACTTTGTCCTTTGAGAATATCACAGTATGGGATAAAGAAGCTGGGGTAATGGAGTGGAGATTTAGACAGAAGGAAACATAGAATTCTCATTGTTCTGTGCTGGTTGAAGTAAATGCTTATTATGCTTGATTTCATTTATTTCCTGTCTCACTTGTTAACAAAAAGCTGCTTCTTTTCTCCTGAACATAATGGTCATGTGAAAAGAGAACAATAATCATCTGTTTTAATATCAACATTTCCATGGATGTTTAGAAAGCTGGGAAGTTATGAATCCTGTTTATGAATCTAAATTTAAAATTAAATATTAGTTTTTCCTAGAAACCATACTATTCCATATTTCTTCAAATTTCTGGAGAATATAACCCCTTCAGCACAATCGCCATATTTTAAAATGGATTTCTGGAAATTGGTTCTAACTGGCAAAACATAAAAGACTAACACATTTAGAATCAGAAGATACATAGGGAAGAAGAGTGTGATTTT
>ML108666.1:28971-40116 GCA_003697995.1 Taxidea taxus jeffersonii
TCTTATTAGATGTGTATGTGATAGGGAGGGGGAAAGAGCCCTTCAGTAGCAGAGAAGAGGAATGCTGAACTACAGTTTCAGCTCTGTGACAAACTCAATGGTTGACTTTTTTCCCCCTACCATAGTAAGTGCATCAGCACCCATCACCATAAGGTTACTGGGATATGACTACGTATCCCCTGTGCTGTACATCTCACCCTGTGGATGATGAAGCAAGCTACCATTTCCCTTTATGTCTCGCTGTTCTTGACCACAAAATAAGAGTACTCCTAACTTCAGCCTTTTATGTTTCTATAACATTACTGGATATGAAAATGTCCTGGACTGCACATGAAAAGGAAATATTTATCAAAAGTAGCACTTAAAAATGTATCTTACCAGTTTGTTTAAAAACAACACCACTATTCAAGCTGGGTTAACCTTAAGGAAAAAAATTTTTCTTAGGTTTTTTTTCCCCTTCTCTCTACTATCATAAATATTCTTAGGCACAAGCATTATCTGTTGATGACAATGGCTCATTTGCCTCTGACCAGCGTCTTTAGCAATGCCTTATGATTTCAGTCTATTACCTGCTGTGAATGCTCCAAGGAAACAGTGATTTGGGGAGTCGTAAGTAACTTGGATATGGAGATTAAATCAATTCAGCCTATCCTTTGTCTATATTGCTTTTATTTTTTATTTTAAGTGATTCTGTTATCACAATCACCCAGCTAGCATTTTAAGTTGCTACATGAAGAAAACCCAATAAACAACAACAACATAAAACCCTATCATTTCATTTTTAACCTGACTTAAAAAAAGAAAAAGAAAAAAAAGTAAGCCATGGATACATGTATAGTATGTATATACGTATGTATATGAATCTGTCTCTTATTATTATGGGTATATAAAATCACAGCCTTCCTTTGCATAAATCAGGAGATCTAAAATTAAAAACTGGGGGAAATGTTCTGTTAGATTCTCTGTTTGAGGGCATATAAAGAGAATTTCCTTCCCTTTGTCCACAGAGTTAATTTCCTACTAAAATCTTATAAAAATGGATAATTTCTTGCAAAGAAAAAAAAATCACAAAAAATATATAGGTAGAAAGAGCTACAGTGATGGATTATTCTGTTCAGAGTTTCTTAAATTGGGGTCCTTGGTTTGGAAGATTGTGGGTTCCCTAAAATTTTAAGTAATATTTTGTATTAATGTCATTATATTCACTTTTAATCAGGTTCTCAAAAAGATACATTACCCAGAAAAGATTAATAACTACTAATCTAGTCCAAATGAGAAATCCTAATCCCAGAGTGGGAGCAACTTGCCAGTTACACCACAGGCCAGTGACATCTACAGCTGCAGAAAGAAACTCCTAAGGCTCTGATGCTAGTCCAGATGCAAATAGATTGTTTCTTCAACTTGCATCCTCTTGTGAAAAACACTGCCTGCTTTATTTGTTGCAAAAGTAAATGTACTTTATAGAGTTCTCATGATACCATTTTAATTTTAACATTTATTGCCACTGACATGACTGTTTTAAGACCTGTCGGACAAGACTTAGGCGCGGGGTGAGGGGCGGGGAGAAATCCCTCAAAACAAAACAAAACTCCCTTCTACAAGCACGATGAAAATCTAATTCATTATTACTTACAGAAGCAGAGATGACTTGTATTTAACACTATGTTTGAACATCGACTAGAATTTCCAAGAGACAAAGCTGTTCATCTAGAATAGCAGACCTACCTGGAAAGATGTCTCCTTTTCTGAAAAAAATCTTCTTTTACTGAAATTAGGCATATTAATATAATCACATCATTAAACTATGATCAGCAAAGAATCAGTATTGCACATCAAGCCTCTACTAATTCAAATTCCTTTTTACTTGTTCTTTCTGTGTTTTTATGAAAATTCTTTTTAATTTAGAAAGTGTTGCCAAGATGTACTGGTTATCAAATATGCCTTCGGAGCTAAATCTGTAGGAACATTGCACATTTCCCATATCTTTTTCTGACTTGCCTTCCCTCCACAGAAGGAAGAAGAAAGAATTCCAAGGAAAGGAAAAAATATCTATAAGTAACATGTTCATGGGCATTCAGGGCGAGGTGGTTTACCATGCTTGATTGCTATTGGTGAATCAGAGCAAAAAAATGATAGTAACATCTGTCATGTTCTGTGAAACCATGCACAAATTTAACAAAGGCAAGATAAGTCATTTTGCTTATTTCAGCAATGTGCTCTACTTGATAGCGATTGATAGATGTCTACAAAACAAAATCACTAACCAGCAAAAACGACTTAATTCTTAAAGTAGGGAAATGGAGTTTTCCTGTGATCAAGAATATAATGGCCAGTGAGCATAAAGTGGTAGGATCATGCAGTATTTTCCCAACAGTGACTTTAAACTCAATAAATTGCCCCTTCAAGACCCTGAATACCACACAGTGCAACAAATAATATTCCTGATTCTGAACTTAAATTCAAATAGTTAATGAAGTATTTCCTCTTGTGTAGAAAGTAAAGTACAGGGTTTGTTGCTGTTTTTCAGGAACGTCACTGCACTTTCCATGTCTCCAATATAAACCAATGTGTGGCAAAAGAGATATCGTATATCTCAGTGACCACTGAGAGACACAGTGCTCTTCAGTCTCAAAGTGCAAATTAAACAAAGTACCTTCAGAGGTGAAAAATAAGACAATCTACATTGGGGAAGAAAGTAAATAAAAATAACAGGCCAAAATGCTGAACAAGGCAAAAAGTTATTAGCCTATATATTCCATTATGATTTACAGTAATGATATTTTTCCTCATTACTATGCAACAGTAATAGATTAAGTAAATTGCAGATGAAAAGAACCTACTAAATCATCGTGTCTAATGTATGCAAAGGAGGGCAGATTTCCATGGACAGAGGAAAAAAGAAGAAAGAAAAATATAAAAATAGATACTCTAGTAACATCTACCAAAGTTCATTTGACATTAAGGCCACAGACATCAAATAGAGGTATTAGCATCAGTAGTGAGGAAGAGGAGACACAAAGTACCCGTATTAATACAGAGTCCTGTGCTGGTGCTGTATCTTCAAACATCTACTATATTTGCCTGGAGCTTTCCTCAATCAAAGCCACTCTGTTTATATTCACATAGAAAATGAAATCTGAGTTTCAATGCATTTTTAATTTCATTCAATCTTGCATGTGTTCAACCAAAAACAATTTAAAGAGGACCAAGGCTATCAGCCTCACAGTGAGCACAAGCAGTGCCTCCCTAGGGAGTTCTTGAATCTGCCATAAAAATCAACAGTGTGCATCTAATAGTTTTCTTTTCATTTGAGCACTGAAAAGTGAATCATCATAGCAACTATTCTTCAGGGCTTCTTTGGTTTCCCGATTAAACATGTAATCTGACCTGTCATCTTGCCACATCCTCTGCTTTTCCATTTTAAATAATCATAAATAAGAAAACCTTGCTACTCTTTGGCATGGTACAGCTATTTGATTCAGCTGAGCTTCAAAGTCTTAGAAATTGCACTCATTCCTTGTTCAGAGTCCTGGCTCCTCTCAAAGGCTTTCAGCTGAAAGATTCTTTATTGTATTCAAATCTTGTCCCATATGGGTTGTTTTGGTTACTCAGTTTGTGAAGAGTCTTAGAAATTGAATTGGGTCCGCAGCAGAAAACACCAACAGTTTTCCTGGTGAGAGAGAGGGAGAAAAGGGAAAATCAGGTGGAAAATTAGGCAGAACATAACAAGAAGTATGTGTCAGGAGCATGTTTAAGGTATTAACGAAGTTCATATCTTGCTGCTTTGCATATGGAATTAATTTCCCAATTATTTCCAAATGTAAGTGATCACCATGAAGATATTTTATGTACTCCGTGCTTTGCTGCTAGAATTCAGGATAATTCAAAGAATCTAACTCTGAGCACAGATTGGCTTATTATCAGACAGAAAATGAGCAGTCTGCCCTCAGCCTTTCCATCAGATGCAGCAACGGAGAGATGTCCATCCACACTGGATCATGTCAATCTTCTCTTACTGGATGTCTTACATGCATTTTTCTAAAGATCCCATGAATTGTCATGGGCAGTGATGAGCAAAAGAAAGAAAAGCTACTACCAGTTTGAAAGGATAATTCTAAGTAACTAATTTATATCCATGTTGAAACATAGGCATATTAATCTGTATACATTTTCTTTTTTATTTATGCACTGTAATAACTGCACCAAATGCCAAGCAGGTTTATTGTTGCTAACATAAAATTTCAGTAGATAAGTTATACATATCCCTAACACATCGACAAAATAAATCTCAGGAAATGACTGGTATTTCACATCGATCTTCCTCCGAAGTTTGTTATTTGCACTGAATTCTTTCTAGGATGCCAAAATGATTAACAATTCATATCCTATTTTGGATAAATATAGTATGTCCTCATTATCTTATCTGAGAATAAGTGGTGCTGAAAAAAACCCAGTAAGTCCATTTAAATGGTTACCATGATTTTGTAATAAATACTTAAAAAATGGTTTTACTGTAACTTTCTACCTTGAAAAATGAAACAAAGAACTACAAAGATAGAACTTTTACTTGCGGCTATGGAGTAGCAGGGACTAGACTTACCCTCATGCATTGAAAAACTAGGGGGAAAATACTCAATATATGGAATAAGTATTTTCAGATACTGGACAGTAGGTAGAACAGAACAGTGTCTACTAAGAAAAAGAGAAAAAACTAAGTTGAGAAAAACAGTTGCTGGCAACTGTCTTTGCTTACGGCCTGGAGGCAACCAACAGACTACAGCACAGAAAAACTCAAGCCAAGACTGGGATTCTCACTGAGCTGAAGAGACAAAAGAATGGAATTCATGGACAACAAAGTGGCTCGAATTTGTGGAAGGGAAGAGAGATCCACAGAAGAAAGCTCTATCCTCAAGTCTTTGGCTGAGCACCGATGTGCTCCTGTGTGAGAGGAAACTACGTGAATCTGGATAAAGAACTAGTGGGGAGAAGTAAGGCAAACAATTCTGAGTTGACACAAGGTTGTGAATAATTCATATTCCCACAAGCCAGAATGGAAAGATCTACTTATCATACGTGGGCAATGGGTAGTGTTCTAGAAAGTTATCACCTTACTTGCAAGAGGCAGGATGGATGTTGGTAAAATTAGCCTTAGACCAAAGGTGTTCTGATCTATACCCAGAAAGATTAAACTGAACCCAAGTCACAAAACTTCATGCCAGAAACAAGTCCAACAGTATTGAAAAGTGATCAGAATTTGGCATTTAACATCTAAACTCCAAAATGTACAGTACTCCATGAGAAATCACCAAGAATTTTATAAACCCAAAGTAGGAGTGTTATGGGCTGAATTATGTCCCCTCAAGATTCATTATGTTGAAAAATCAAACCGCCAGTAATTCAGAATATAGCTGTATTTGGAGATGAAAGTTTTAAAGATGTGATTAAGTTAAAATAAGGCTTTAGAGTAGATCCTATTCCAATCTGACTAATGTCTCTATAAGAGAAAATTGAATACACAGAGAGACATGAGAGAATGCAAATGCGCAGAGAAAAAGATCATATGAAGAGGCAGCAAGAAGGTCGTCATCTGCAAGGCAAGGAGGGAGGTCTCAGAGGAAATCAACCCTGCTGGCATCTTGATATTAGTCTTCCAGGCTGTAGGGCTTTGAGAAAATAAATTTCTGTTGTTTAATCTACTCAGTCTGTGGGATTTTGGTATTGAAGCAAGTCCTAGCCAACTAATACTGGGAGAAGAAAGATCAGTCAACAGAAACAGGCCCAAAATGACAAAAATGATGGACTTAAAAAAAAAAAAAAGATGGACTTATCAAACATTTCATTGAAACAGTGATGAGAAACATGTTTCATTATATTCAAAAGTAAGCATCACCATGCTGAGAAGAGAAAAAGAAGATTTTTAAAAATCTAAATGGAAATTCCAGTGATTAATGGAATATTTAAAATCATAAATATTCTGATGGGTTGACAGACAAATAGGCACTGCAGAAAGTAAACTTAGAGGCCTGGTGCACAATCTATCCAAAAGGACCATACAAAGAACAACAATTAGGGAAAAAGATGAACAGAGGCTCAGTGACCTGTGCCAAAATATCAACTATTCTAACATAGATGTAATTGTAGTCCCAACATGAGAGAAGACAAAGGGAAAGAGAAAAAAAAAAAACACTTAAAAAATAGTTGCCAATTTCCCCCAAATTTGATGAAAACAAATACATAGATCCAAGGATCTAATGAACCCAAGGAGAATACACACAAAGAAAACCATGCAAGTCAACTTATAATAAAACTGAATCATGGAACACTATATCGAAAACTAATGATGTACTGTGTGGTGACTAACATAACATAATTTAAACAATTTTTTAAATAAATAAAATATATAAAACTGAAAACCAGTGAGAAAGAGAAAAATACAAAAATATCCAGAAGAGGCAAAAAGACATACTACAAATAAATAAACACAAGATGAAAGATGGAGGTCTTGTCAAAAACTATGCATGTCAGGAGTCAATAAAGCAACATCTTCAAAGTGCTGAAAGACAAGAGAAAATCCATCTATTCCATACCAAGCAAATTCTACACTAAACACAAATAGCTTTCAAAACTAAGGATGGAATACAAGGCTTTCAAACAAAAGGGGAGAGAATTCATCACCAGTAAACCAGCACTATCAAGTATATTAAAGGAAATTCTTCAGGAAAGACAATGAAATGAGATGGAAATTTGAATCCACCCAGAGGAATGAAGAGCACAAAAATGGTAAATGTGTGAATAAATATGTGTATTTTGTCTAATTTTTAAGCTCTTGGAAACATCATTGATGCCTGAAAGAAATATACTAACAATGCATCATGGAGTTTAGAGTATATGGAAAAGAACGATGGATAAGAACAACAGCCAATGACATGCAGAGAGCATGGAAGTACAGAAGGTGGCATATTATTCTTTGGAGTGCACTGTGATAAGCCAATAATGTACGCTCTAAACCTAGAACAATGTTCCTCTGATTTTAGCTTCATCAGAATTATTTGAGGGACTTCACAAGACCATAGACCAGCTGGTCCACAGACCATCCCTAGAGCTTCTGACACTGGAGATCTTGGATAGTGCTCAAGAATTCGCTTTTCTAACAAGTTCCAGGGGATGCTGGTCCAAGGAGCGCAGTTTGGGAGGTAATGCCTTAAAGAAATCACTAAAAGCAAACAAACAGAGAAGTATGGCTAATATGCCAGTCTAGGAGAAAAAAAATGGAGTCATAAATGTACTCAATCCAAAAGAAGGTAGATGAAGAAAGAAAGAAAAAGAACAAATGGGATAAACAGAAAGCAATAGTAAACTGTTGGATTTAAACCTAATCAAAGGGAGCCAAGAATACTCAATGAGAAAAAAACAATCTCCTCAATAAACGGTGCTGGAAAAACTGGGTATTTACATGCATAAGAATGAAACTGGACCCCTATTTTATACCACTCACAAAAATTTACTTGAAAAGAATTTAGGACTTAAATGTAAGATCTGAAACTATCAAACTTCTAGAAGAAAACAGAGGGAAAAACTTCTCAATATTACTCTTGGCATTAATTTCATGGATATGACATCAGAAGTACAAGCAATAAAGCAGAAATAAACATGTGGGACTGTACCAAATTAAAAACCTTCTGCACAGCACAAGAAATGATCAACAAAATGAAAAGACAGCCTACGGAATGGGAAAAAATATTTGCAACCTACACAGCTGATAAGAGGCTAATATCCAAAATATATAGGAAATAATGCAACAAAATAGCAAAAAAAAAAAAAAAAGACAAGAAAAAAGAAGAAAAATAATAAAATAATAGTAATTGAATTAAAAAATGGGCAAATCCTGAATAGAAGTTCAGGCTATTTTCAAAATAGCCAAAAGGCACCTGCCAAGATATTCAGAATCACTAATTTTCAGGGAAATGTAAATCAAAACCACAACGGGATAACATCTCACACCTGTTAGAAAGGCTATTATCCAAAAGATAAAGAGGCAACTGTTGCCAAGAATGTGGAGGAAGGGGAAACCTTGTGTACTACTGTGGGAATGTAAATTCCAGCAGTCACTGTGGATAACGGTAAGGAGATTTCTTAAAAAATTATAAATAGAAGTACCATATTATCCAGCAGTCCCTCTTGTAGGTATACATCCAAAGGAAATGAAATCATTATCTCAAAATATATCTGTACCTCCATGTTAACTGCAGCTTTCTTTATAGTAGCCAAGACATAGAAACAACCTCAGTGTCCATCAATGGCTAAATGGATAAAGAAATCATGATGTGATACACATATATATTTATATCACACACAAACAGAACAGTATTATTCAGCCATAAAAAAGAAGGAACTCCTGCCATTTACAACAACATGATTGGAACGTGAAGGCACTGTGCTGATACAAATCAGACAAAGAAAACAAATACTGTATGAGCTCAGCTATATGTGGAATAAAAAAAAAAAATAATAAATAACTCCCCCCCCAAAAAAACCAAACTCATTGAAATGGAGAGCCAATTGGCAGTTACCAGGATGAGGTGGGAGAGGTAAGGAATGGGTGAAGGTTGACAAAGAATTATAGGCTTCTAGTCATAAGAAGAATAAGTTCTGGGAATGTAATATACAGTGTGGTAACTATACTTAACAATACTGTGTTGTATACCTGAAAGGTGCTAAGAAAGTAGATCTTAAAAATTTTCTTCATACACACACACACACACACACACACACACACTGTAATCATGTGAGGTGATGGCTGTGTTAATTAATCTTGTGGTAGTCATTCTGCAATATATATACATATATCAAATCATTACATTGTACATATTAAATTTACACAAAATTATGTGTTAATTATATCTCAATAAAGCTGGAAAAGTCCAAAAATATTTTTACTCCATGAAATAATAAAATATAATATATTTTGTAATGAATAAATATAATAAAATGCAATAATAATAATAATATATAATGGAATAGTTCAAACACTACAACTAAATCCTCCAACTAAAAAACTCCAATATACATGAAACAAAAACTAATAGGGCTGTAAAGATAAATGTATAATTACAGCCAACGATTTCAAAACTCTTCTCTCTGTAATTGACAGAACAAGTAGAAAATCAGTAAGCATACTGAAGACCTGAATACCACTATCAAGCAATTGGAACAAATTGATATTTATAGTGTACTCTATTCCCAAACAATGGAATACAAATTCTTTTCAAGTGCTAGTGAAACATTCATCAAGACAGACCACATTCTGGGTAGTAAAACGATCTCAAGTAAATTTTAAAGGATTGAAATCACAAAGAGTATATTTTCTCAACAGAACCCAAGTGAACTAGAAATCAAAGCCAAAAAGATATATGCAGAATCACCACATGTTTGGAAAATTAAACAAAATACTTCTAAAATAACCAATGGGTGAGAGAAGAAATCACATGAAAAATCTAAAAATATTTTGAAGTGCATAAAAATAAAAACATACCAACATTTGTGTGACGTAGCTGAAGTGTTTAGAGGGGAATTTATAGTATTGAACACTTTTATTAGAAAAGAACAAGGGTCTGAGATCAGTGATATAAGGTTTTACCCAAAGAGACTAGCAAAAGAAAACCTAATTAATCCCAAAGTAAAAAAGAAGAACATAAAACAGAAGTATGAAAATAAATTAAACAATAAAACTTAGATTAATATTAAAACCTGACCTAGACATACTAGGTTACTTAAATTGAATAAAATTGAACCTTTCAGTTTATACCCCCCAAAACCAAAGACAAACAAAAAACATAATATGGTTTCCATGAAAATGAGAAAGCACAGAGTCATTTTGTCTGTTTGTATACATTCTCCATCAACACTGCATTACAGCAAGATACCATTACTTTCTTCATAGGGCAATTATAAAGTTAACTTTTGAGATTCTGTAACTTTTTCAAGATCTATACTTAATCTCTACAATCCATTTGCACTAAATTAGGTCTAACAATCACCCAGAGATTTATCTACAAAAACTTTGCTTTGCTGCTATGGGTTGAGATACATGCTAAAGCAAAGAATGCTGTTTGTAGAGTCAGATGTTGGGAACTAGTTCCATAAATGTCTAATATATTTGTGCATATTTTTCTATTATACCAATCTTTGTTTTTCCACAGAGATTTGTAAGTGTGGGATCTTGTAATAATGATAGCTTATTCATTCCTTGGAATACAAACCCAGAAAGTTTGAGTGACTTGGCCCAGGGACACAGATCAAATGTTGGACTGCAAACCTAGGTATTCTTAATCTGTATTGCTTTTGAAACACCATGAGGCAGGAGAATGTAGACATGGTCTCAGGCATTTCACCCAATCCCAGAGTAATAGTTTTCTACTCTAAAGGCCACATAAAGTTAATCTTTTATTTCTCTTTTGAATAATGCATAAATTCAACTAATATATGATATGATATATTTTATTACAAATAATAGGAAAATGGACTTTGGTTTAGGTAATAAAAAATTTTCCTGTCATCTTATCAAATACTGAATATCTTATAAAGTAATATTTAGAATATCTTTTATGTTTTTGAAAAATTAGTTGTTAACACTTTTAGTATATTACAGTTAACATTCTGTTGTAATATATATAGTGAACATGATGGTTTCTTTCAACATCTCACTGTCCCCAAGAGGGGCATGGTAACATAAAATTGCTACTCTTTCTTCTTGTGACCATGCTCTGCTGTAAATAAAGGACATTGAACTTTACAGCCAGGATTCATGTCTGAATTCTGACTCATTAACCATAGCCTGATATAAATCATCATTTTTTGGGGTCCTATCTTCTTCACTTATAAAATAATGATGAAAGCAGGTGACTTCAAAAGCTCCTTTACCTTCCTTGATCCTACCATTACATAATTCATTTTCTGAATTTAAAAAAGGCACATATGGAAGGAACCACCTCATACACATGTGTAAAGTAAATTGAATACAAATTGATTCAGCATTTTAGTTTTGATAGGAAAGTATATAAATCAATTACTATCTAAATCAATTACTCTTAGAGCCAGCAATTTCATTTCAAGGATCCTAACTTACTGCAATATTCCCACAAGAGC
>ML108667.1:0-64975 GCA_003697995.1 Taxidea taxus jeffersonii
CGTTAAGACTCTGCACTGGGGGTAGAGCCTGCTGGAGATTCTCTCTCTCTGTCTCCCTTTGCCCCTCTCCTCCACCTGCGCTCTCTTGCTGTCTCTCAAAAAAATAAATCTTTAAAAAAAGAATGTTATTGCCAGGTGCAAGGTCATTAAATTTTCTCCTGTTACCTTCTGAGACTCATTTATTTTGCATATTATATTTAAACATATAATCCATTTTGAGTTAATTTTTGGAAGGATGTGAGATCTGTGTTTAGGATCTGTGTTTCCCATGTGGATGCCCAGTTGTTTCAGCATCATCTGCTGAAAGGTCTGTCTTTTCTCTGTGGAATTGCCACTGCTACTCGGTCAAATACAGATCAGTTGACTAAACTTATGAGTCTGTCTCTGGGCTCTCTGTTCCCTTCCCATTTATTTGTCAGTTTTGCCAATATGGACCTGTCTTGATTACTGTAGCTTAATAGTAATCTCCATTCTGCATGGCGATTCAGAATCTCAATCATTCTATAGTTTCACCCAGAATGCTCAAAATGGAAATTTGTTTCTTAAATTGAGAAATCTTGGACTAGGGAGATCTTGCAAGAGTGACGCTAAATTTCAGTGCACTGAAAAATCTATAATTTATGAGGCACCTGGGTGGCTCAGTTACTAAGCATCTGCCTTCTCCTCGGGTCATGATCCCCTCCTGGGATTGAACCTGCATCTGGCTCCCTGCTCAGTAGGGAGTCTGCTTCTCCTTCTTCCCTTCAACCTGCTTGTGCTCTCTCTCTCTCTCAAATAAGTAAATAATTTTTTTTTAATTCTAGAATTTATATATTTTTCTCCAAATTGGCTTCCCCCCTAACATTTCACTTTGTATATAATAGTTATAGATGGTTGCTAGTATTGATTAGGCACATGTAGTGTATGAAAGTTTTATGCATATTAGAAAGAGTAGATTGTATTACCCTTCTGAACAGTGATTACTATCCCTTTATACTAAGGAACCAAGGTCCCAAGTGCACTTAGCAGATCCAAGGTCTAATATCTGAAGGCCAAGCACATCTACACACTACATTATCTCTTCTTTATAAGAATCACTGGATGATTAATCTTTCTACTGGCATTCATAAAAAAAGAATTTTAAGACTTTACTCATTTAAAATCAGTGCTTTATATTTTATTATATTCCATTTCAAAATAAAAGAGACAACATTTGTAATTTTGGATAAATATGCACTATTGTGCTCATTCAATTTCATGAAATACATATTTATTCTGGCCATCTTATGGCCATTGCAATTATGTATTTTAATTGCATCTGAATATGAGGTATTGAAATACTTCAAAATAGTTAAATAGACTCCAGGTTCAATGATCTGAATCCACTGAACATCTTTATTAAAAAAAAAAAAAGAAGTGGAATAAATGAGCAAAGAAATCACTGAAAATTGATACTAAAATTTTTCAGATTTAAAAGGAAGAAGTCTTTAAATTCAGATAAGCAAAGAAAATGGTTGGATATGGAAGAAAAGGGACCCGAGTAAGGTGGAGAAGTGCTCAGAGCTGCTCTCTCACACCCGACTGTGGTGGACAGTTATGGACACTAAAGCCCACACTCTCTTTTCCTCTCCTAACAGACTTCAGTGGAGCAAAGATCGAGTGCTTTTACAGGTAGCACCTTGCCGTAACTCAAGGTCCCACAGTCTTCATGATAGTTGCTTGTTTCCAAAGGCCATTAAAGAAACAAGGCCCAGGGTATCACCGGCCCTGGTGTGGGGCTTTCAGAGCAAAGTGTAAACAGTGCTCAGGGCTCCCTGAACTCCTCAGAGGGACATCTCCGAGACCGGTTTATCTAATCTGGGAGGAAAACAGCATTTGTACTGAGGTCTGTAAGAAAATAAAAACCGACTTATTTTTCTTATAGATTTCTCAGTAATGATTCTGCTTTATAATTTATTTTAAAGTTCAGTGTTAATAGCCTTAAATTAGAAATAGAGTAGATTTCCTTTTAGATGTGGCTTTCCTACTCATCGTACATGGAAATGATAGACATAGATGGTCTTATCAATCTATGAACAGGTGACAGATAACTTTTTTTCACCTATCACACATATGGTAACCTTATACTTTATTACCAGGAGCATCTTTTGAAGTCTGGGGGGAGGGGTCTGACACAAATGTTTCGATTGGAAGTTCTCCTGGATACACCATGATGTAAGGTCCCGTGCATGGCACCACATGGACATTCAAGGACAGAAGAATGAGCCTATACATTTGTAGTCATGCCTTAAATGGGTGTAGGATTCTGTATTTATTGGATGTGGATTGGATACTTTGTTAGATTCTGTAGTGTGCTTCAGTGCATCTCTTCACCGCACCCCATTTCTCTGTACCCCTCCTCATGGCCTTACATGTTTGAATGAACTTCTGTGTGGAAATGGAAAAGGCACTTGTTCAGGGATTTGTGGCTAGACCACCACATAGACAGACGGAAGCCACATGCTGATCCTGCGATGTGTGTGGTCTTACCTCCCCATTTTGCAAAATTGAAAACAAGCTTAGAGGTTCTGAGGCTCTTCCCTGAGGTCACACTGTCACCCATGAAAGATACATCTTGGGACAGAGGCTTCCTAGTGAGTACTCCAGACCGCTGCCATTATCCACAAAGCCGAGAACCAAGGTGGATGAGCCAAGCTTTGAGTTAATAGAAATGAGCCCCAGCTTAGCATCAAATGATACTTCCATCCTGGGTAGAACAGTTTTTAGGGTTTTCTACAATGGAAAAAACAATTAGACTGCTGATCCACTAAATTCAATGTAATGGGTGAAGTGAGCCCTAGGACGACGTTATACTGTAGCCACTCTTGGGGAAAAGCAAGAACCAAAAACAGTGGCTTCTCTTTTCTAAGTCAGGCTTCGATTTTATCAGTCAACTTAAGCGTCCCCGAAACAAGGGACTCTGCCATTATATTTTGTATAATGAAACCAGCAAATTTGTAGCTAATATATGTCTTACTTTTACTTCAAGAAGTGGACTTGAATTATTTCAATCCTTTTTTCTTTTTCTTTGTTGGGATGTAACTGGCATTTAACATTGTGTAAGCTTAAGGTGTACAACATGATGTATTGATACATGCATATATCATGAAATAATGGCCATAATTCGGTTACTTAATGCCTTCATTGCCTCACATACTTAACTTTTTTGGTAGGAGGGAGGGTGATGGAAACATTTAAGATCTACTTTCTTAGAAATTTTCAAGAATATAATACAATGTTATTAATTATCCATGCTGTGTATTAGGTTCCTAAAACTCATTCTTCTTATAACTGGAAGTTTGTACCCTTTGACCAATCTTTCTGGGGCCATTTCCCCACCTCCTAGAACCTGGCAATCACCATTCCACTCTCTATTCTATGAGTTCTGCTTTTTCAGATTCCAAGTATAAGTGAAATCATACAATATGTTTCTTTCTTTCTCTGGCACATAATGCCCTCAAGGTCCACCATATTGTTAAAAATGGTGGAATTTCCTCATTTCTCAGTGTTGAGTCATGTTCCATTGTAAATATAAACCACTTATAAAATCTCCTTTATCCATGTATCCATTGATGGACACATAGCTTGTTTCCTTGTCTTGGCTATTGTGACTAAGGCCCCAGTGCACATGGGAATGCAGATATCTCTTTAGACAGTGAATCATTTCCTTTGAAAATAAACCCAGAATGGGATTGTCTAATCATATGGTTATAGTCCTATTTTTTTTTGTTGTTGTTTTTTGTTTTTTGAGGAACCTCCATACTGTTTTCAGTAGCAATTTACATTCCCACCATATGTTGCTCCTTCTAAGTGGAGCTGGTCTGAATCTAGAAATGTTGGTTCCAAAATGAACTTGCTTGCTGCACTTTATTCCAAAGATAGCTTAAGGGTAAAATTTGGCCAAGTTCTTCTCCACAACGCAACAAATTCAAATAGAAAATTTAGAATGGCATAAAATACGTAGAAATGGTGACTATAATAAATGCTTTGATGGAAATACCAGAGCCAGTTTGGAACATGATCTGCGGCATTCAGAGTGAGGGTGAGTCTGCGAGCTGTGGTCATGTTATGACTATTTTAACTTCTGTATCATTATCCCAAACTGGGTTCCAGAGAGAACAAAATACGTGGGTAGGAGAGTGAGGTCTGATGTTGGATGGCATGTAAAGAAGACGGAATATATGCACATCATTGGCAAGCAAAGAAAAAGTCCAAAATCTGCATCTAAATAGGAATGTTAAATACCAAAGAATCATTCAGATGAAAAAAATGTTTAAAGTTATGAATTTCCCATATTTAGAATAAGCCATCATTAAATTAAAATCGAGAAAACTTTATTCATTTGGTGTTCATCTGTTAATTCAAATATGCTCTCAAGAGTTCAGGTCGTGCTTTTCCTTCACATCAAATGAAAAATTTACAGGATTCCAATTTTACCAAAACTTTATATTCTGATACACATTTCAAATAAATAGTAACATTAGACAAAAACAAGCAATCTCTCAGCTTAAAATTTAGGAATATCCTTTATGTCCTGAAAATTCTGACAAAATATTTTGGTATCAGGCTACAACAGAGCAGACAGGGCTTTGCTGGGAGAAGACTGAATCTGAAGTCTAAAGATACGGGTTTTTATTTAAATCCCTTGTGGTAAGCACGCTGGTAAATCACTAAACCTCTTTGTCTCAGCTCCTTCATGTGGAAAAGAGATGACAACCTCAGGAAATAAGAATAGGAATTAAATTAAAAGAGTATGTAAATGTTTTCAATAGAAGAAAGACCAGGCACAAAAAAATGATACCCAAAAAACTGCTTTACAGGTATTTCATTTTTTTTTCCAACCTAAAATAATCCTTTACTGCAGCATTGAAATGTCCCAGGGAGGGAGAAGAAGGCTGATGTGCCCATTTGGGTGGCCATCCACCAGTGGTGGTTATAGTTCTGAATTCCCCTAGATAGAAAGCTTCATACCATTACGTGTAATTGCTTTAGCAAAGAAGTGGTGAGGACACGATGCCCAGCATTAACAGCTCACTGGTGATCTTGTGGAAGGCTGGGGAGGAGACAAAATGCAAGAGCTCTGTCTCACCAGGGCCCACGGGCTCGTGCCAGGGAGCACCAAGATTACGTATGCATGAAGTGTTTTAGAGAGAGGCACACACCTTTTTTGGGGGTACTTATCCAGCTTTCCTGTTGCTCAAATCCATTCCCCTCTTCTTTGGCCCCATAGAGAGTTGTTTGGGATGATGCTATTTAATGATGGAAGAAAAGGGGATGGGATGGATAAGGCAAGGTTGTTCTGAGTTTGAGAGTTTAATGGAAATAATGAGTTTTGCATGATCCACTAGTTTGAAAAATATGCATGCAGGATATGAATAGAGGTTTATGGTTCAGTTTTACAAAGATCAGTGCTTTTTCATTAGGGCAGATTTCTACAACACACGTGAATTTTCCCCAGCCTAGAATTCCTGTGTAGACAGCCAGAGTTCTGCTTGGAAGGATGGGGCTAGGCAGAGGTGGCCAAGCTTGCTTCAATCCCAGGCCTCTCCAAAGCCTCCAGTGTTACTTCCTGACAATGGTCACCATGGCGACCCTGGGCTGTTGTCTGAGGTCCTTCCTGGGGGGTGTTTGATGGTGCTCTGAGGGCTGTGCTGACCCCTCCTCTGCCACTCACATTACGGGAGCAACGAGAGCTGCGGTTTTTTGTGATGGCCTCGGACTGGGTCTGTGCTTATGTGAGGGGGCCTGTGGGGGGTAATTAACTGCATATCTAGTCAAGAATTACTCTTTAACAGCCCAGATGATTACTAAATCTCTTTGTTACATGAATAATTAGCTTAAAAGATAACTTTTCTGAGGGAGCAATATTAGATGCATACCATTAATCTTGTACTTTTAAAGGGTAATTTTCCTTTGTTTACTTGGATGGCACTTTTATACCCGTTTTGGTTATCTCACAGCTGATAGAAATGGACACTCAGCCTCAGGGTACTGATTTTCATCAACACACTAGACAGACGCAAGTGTAGGTATCTCACCCAGCAGCCCGACCTGGGCCAACCTCCTCAGGTTGCAGATTCTCCACGTTGTGTGTGATGTGAGTTATTTGGAAGGGCGAACGTATGTATTTAAGATATTTATGTATTGTGTTTAAGGCTTCTGAGATACAAAAGGTTTCCAGGCAATTGATGAAACTGGGTGAAATTTAAATGAAGTAACTTCTACAGGGCTTTCGTTAGCATACCGTGTTGAGTGCCAAGGTGCGCTGAGCGTGGTGGGCAGTACAGATTTCTATCAATCCTGACCAGTCCCCGCACACAGAGCTAACGTGGCACACATTTCAGGAACGAACGCTCGGGTCAGCTAACTTGCCCCACGGTAACACAGTGCTTAGGCCACGGACCAAAGCCACAGCCTCTGACTCCACGGTCACTGTTTATTTCTATACGTAATGCAGTGTGGGTAAAGGGGGAAAAGATTATAAAATCCAGCAGAAGGAAGTAAACGAGTTATTTCAGGTATAGCTAAAGCCGAAGAGAGAATGAAATGTGTCAATGCGAGTGTCTGAAAACAAGCATTCAAAATCATCCAGACAAATAAACGGTTTTTTTTAGAACTCAAATGTAATTTACTTCCTGGTTTCTTAAGATATCTCGGAATATATAAATGTATTAAGAGATACAGGTGCTAATCAAATGAATATTCCTTATGTCTATATTTGTCATCAGAGATAAAACACCGAAGCCCAAAGGGTGGATGACTACTTTGTATATTTGGCAGGCAGGGTGGCAGGCAGCGGGGCTGAGGCCGTAAAGCCCAGGACTCTCCTTTCAACAATGGTCACTGGGAGACGAGAGCAGGCAGGCCTGTGCACTGGTGTAGACGGCGGGAGCTGCTGTAATAAAACGCGATATACTGGGGGGCAGGACCCACAGACATACGTTCTCATAGTTCTGGAGGCCGCAACATCCCCCATCAAGGTGCTGGTGGAGTTTCTGGTGAGGGCTCTCTGCCTGGCCAGCACACGGCAGCCCTCTCACTGTCTCGCCAGGAGAGAGGTCTCAGGTCTGTCCCTCTTCTTGTAAGGACACTAATCCCAACTGGGGCCTACCCCCATGACCTCATCTAACCCTGTTTACCTCCCAAGGGCCTCACCTCCCAATACCGCCACGTTGGACGTTAGGGCTTCCATGCAGCAACACAAACATCCGGGCCAAGCACCACCTGCTTTTAGCCTGTGGTCTTCCCACCCCAAGTCTTCACGTGCTCATGAACAGAGAAACCAAAGACAGTAGCGCCCCACGCCCCACATCTGCGGAGTAGCACAAGAGTCGTGTGTGCTGCACTCTAAGGCCACGGAGACGTCTATAACAGCAGCATTTCCCCGAGGAGGAGGTGGGCCAGGTCGAGGGTGCGTGCTGGGTGCCACGCTGACCAGGAGGGAGGGGTCTGTCCTTCGGCACCTGGTTTAGGGTGGTGATGAGAAAGGGCCCTGTTGCAGAAGACACCTGGGGAGGACGGTGCTCGAATGACCGCTGGTGGGCAGTGAGGGGAGGCACTGGCACCCCTTTCACAAGGGGTTTCGTGGCTGAAGAGATTTCCCAAGTGATAGAAACACAGGCAGGGATTCCAGTATCCTCCGAATCCTGCATCCCTGAGCATGAGGACCGTCCCGTGTAGACGGCTTGGAAGCCATGGATTTCTGGCCTATTTCTGTTTCCTGCCTGATGCCGTGAGCAAATGCACTGCACGCATTCATGGTCTTTGAGGACATAAAAAAGGTTTCCCCGTTGATTTGTCCTAATACCACCCTTTTGAGCTCTACTTGTCTGAGAAGTGTCCTGGGAGCTTCATGGTGCCCTTATTTTGGAACCAATTCCACTCTTTGGAAACCTTACTTACCTTTTGTTTTATTTTACTTTTAAAGACTTTACTTATTTATTTGAGAGAAAGAGAGAGGGGAGGGGGAGGGGCAGAGGAAGAAGCGAACTCCCCACTGAGGAGGGAGCCTGACTGGGGACTCGATCCCAGGACCCTGAAATCAGGACCAGAGCTGAAGTGAGAAGCTAAAGCAGCTGAGCCACCCAGGTGCCCCCGTACTTATCTTTTAATTTCAGAAGAGTTAGCACTATGATGAGTAGCAAGGGCTACTGAAGCAGCAAGACTGGGGCTCCTCCCTCTCTCCTCCCCTTCTAGCTGTGTGCCCAGCACTGGAGAATCTTCTCGACTCGGTTTCCTTATCCATGAAATGGGGATAATACTACTGAATATCTGGAATTACTATGGTATTTAATGAAACCCTCTTTTGAAAATGCTTAGCATGGTGCCTGACACGTAGCAAGCATTTAATTAGTAAAAGTATTCCATTAGCTAACAGATCACGTACACTCCCCATTGTATTTAAGACTAATTATTATCTTTTGCTCTGTTTATAGTAATGGTAACAACCATGACAGCATTTTCTCTTTGAAAATCTCTGATTTCAAGGAGACCTGCTTGGAAAATGATGGCTTCTGCGGAGCTGGTATTAATCTGTTCCCCCACTGCATAATGCAGCATATGTTACATGCTGTTTGAGAGTGGCTTCCACACCCACGTGTAAAGAATGCGGCGTACCTGCTGAATTACCAGTTTGCGATCAATTAACGTGGGTTACGTACAACCAACAGAATGAAGATGACCATAATGCAATCCGCTTTTGACATTATCGAGGACACCGCCAGATCTTACATTGTGTCATATCCTCATTATGAATGCCAGGCAGTGTGACAAGAAGGGCAGTTTGTAGGGTTCCTGATGTGGCTACTGCACATGTCTGTACTTCTAGTCTCAAGAGAATAGCTCCAATTTCTTTGCAGGCTAAATTCCATACTCCTATTATGCAGCAAGCTGGCTGATTGGGTGTAAGTTAAAAATATCTCACACCATAAATGCTTTATGTATAAGTTGCCAGTGCCCCCTAGGTCGAGGGAGCTCAGTTATTCAAGTTAAAATTAACTTCTGAATCAAGTATGTGCATACTGAGAGGGCAGGCTCCCGGTGAAATACTGAAGATGCGAATGCTTTTCCTGTAAAATGTTTATGAGCATTGCAATTGGGTTGGTTCTTAAACAAGTTCCTGCTTGTCACGAGGCAAGAGCCAAGTTGTGCCTGGAGACGGAGGAGAGATGAGGCTCTTTCTTCAAATGCTTTCATCCCATATTCTTGCTAAGGAATTGTCTTATACTAAATCATGAAACTGTGTCTCTCTCTTCCGGTACCTGCCTCATTTTCCATGTACCTGTTACGCTGGACTGTGGAGGATACAGACGTGGCAGGAGCACGTGGGGAAGATAGCTGACATAAACACACGTGGGGGTGTTCATTATGGTTCAGACACATATGACCTACACGACAGGGTGATCATCTTCTCTCTATCCGAGCCTTTCCAGGCAAGCGCCAAAATCCCGTTGGTCTAATAGCACAAGAATTTCCTTTCACCTCTTCCTTCTCTGTACTAATTAGTTGATTCATTTACTATTAACTCTGTAAACACTTGGTGAGAGTCTACAATATATTATACTACAAAAGAGAAATAAACGTTAAATAAATAAGTAAATTAAAGCACGATATGTGTTGTAATAGATTTACAAGGAGGTATAAGAATTAAGAGGGGGAAAAGATCTCTCTTTGGGGCGCAGTGTTGGAGAAAGCTCTATAAAAATGAAACCTGTGGGTTTGGTCCTGGAGAGTGGAGCAGAAGGTTTCGTCCGTCCCTTCAGTATTCAGTGCTGTGCTGGGAGATGTTCAACCATGAGTTATGTGAAGGGTAGAGCCTGATTTGTTAACGTTCCTCAAACTGTCTGGTCTAAATACTTCCTTGTTGGGCAGTTTCTGGCTATCAATAGACGTCCCTGGACCACAATATGCAATGCAACTCCCTTAGGACGTCTTTCCACCAGATGAATGCTAGGGAAGTGGCTAGCCTCAAGGATGCAGATCAAGGCAAAATACAACGGAATGGCTAGAAATGTGTGAGATCTAAGAAGTTATTGCATCTGATTTAAAGTAATGGATTTAATTTTACATTTATAAAATTTAACAAAAAAGACTATGTTTAACAATCGGTCATCTTGCAGAATTTCTCAATACTTAACGGTCACCTCTCACATGCTGATATAAACATACTATTGAGTTTTTTATACTCTTTCTGAGATGCGGTAACCAGAATATAAGAGCATATCCTAAATGTTGACACACACACCTTACAACATGTGAAATGGATAAGATGATTAACGGTCAGTCCTTTGGGGCAAGAGCTTCAGAAAGACTTTAAGATTCTCTGTCGACTTCTTGAGTTACGGTCTAGAGTCCTTTGATTTTATGTTTAGAATTTTTAAAAAATATTACAAACTTTATGAAAATGTTATGGATATGTCAGGCTCTTTTCTGTTAACTTCTACAAAGTTCTAATGGCAAGATCCCTTTCCTTGGATTTCATTAAGATAAAAAGATTTTAAAAAGAAAAAAGAGTAGACACTTGCAAAATCTCTAAAACTACATCAGCCCATTTGGAATAGTATACTTTGAAAGGAATAAAAGGTGTTTTCTTTCCTTTATTTCCTTCAGTTTTGTTTAGTCTCTTGTGTTTTTGATTTTGAATTATTTTAGTTTCATTAACATTGGTCAACCCAATGAAACTAAAAGTATACTGTGATAAACACTCTGGTATGATTAACACCATGAGAACAAGATGGAAATAAACCACTTATACACATTGGGAACTTTGTTGAGAATACATAGAGTAAAAATTGATCATTTTTTGATCATCAAATCATGACTTTTATTCCATTTCATTGTCAATTTTTAATTTTTTTAAATTTAATTTTATTTTTTCAGTGTTCTAAGATTCTTTATTTATGCACCACACCCAGTGCTCCATGCAATTCGTGCCCTCTATCATTTTAAGACACTGCAAAAAGCAAAAAAGTTGGGATGCTTTATAAATGACAATGGCCAGAATAAAACATCCTTGTACAAATTCACTATGTGTCATGGCGCCTCATCTAAAATGATAATTTTCTGAGCCTTCTGAGCTGTAGAAGATTGTGCCTAAAATACAATCCAGAATTTCTAGACACAGTTGTATATACAGTGAGTTTTGAAAAAAACAATAAAAACAAACAAACAAACAGAAAACCCCACAGGCTTCCCTCTGCTTGCTCTTACTCTGTTGAAACTATGTTTAAAATCCGGTCCTTTGGCTGAAGTGACTCCTCTGCCCAGGGCCCATCTTCTAAAGCGAATGCAAAAGAAAATAAAGATAATAATGATGACGATGATGGTGTTTACTGTCATCTTCACAGTGACCTCAATTCATGTAGCAGCACGATGTCGTCCCTGACAAGCGAGAGCTAGCTCGGAGAGGGGAATCTCGGTGAGACTGAACAGAGCAGCCAGGGAGCAGGGCTGGGAGAATGGCTTCCCTGCCACCAGCACTTCCCTGAGCCTGGCCTGATTGAAACACATTTCTTGTAATTGAAGCACCTGATGCAATTTAGGGAAAATATGTGAGTGCATCAATTTTTGCTTCAAAATGAAAACAAAAAATAAATCAGAATCTTACTATGCTTTGGAGAAAAATACTAGCTATAAACAAAGGATCATAAAACTAGAATTTTAAAGGAATTTAAACTACTCAATCTGATGAAATCAAAATCCTAAGAGGGTTTTGAAAGCTGATTACTACTGCCAGTTATGACGCCTAAAACCTCCATAAACTATACAACTATATTGTACCTCAGATTTTACAGAGAGCTTTCCTGCCTGCAATTCTCAGTACCACAGAAAGTTTAGCATGGAGGTAGGGAGGGCAGTAGGGCTTCCTTTCTGCCTAGAGTCATGTGGGGCTCAGGGATTTCAAGCAAATTTATTCCCATGGACACTCATTTATTGGGTCAACAAATACTCATTGGATGCCTTCGACATTTTTGTTGTAGTTCTGAAATCTACGGGGGTACCACCAACCTTACACAGCTTGTATTCTGGTGGGCTGAGTGCTGATGAACAAATACGCCACATAATGAAGAAGGATATAGGGATCAGAGCATAGAAGAGGGTGGTGGATATTTTTGTACATTATGTTGGTCAAGGAAGTCCCATCTGTTCAACCAGCTTTGGCAGAGTCTGGTAGACGGAGAGGGCTTGAGCCTAGGAGAGACCAACATTCCAGGAGGATGGCTGGCACATGATTGTCTCTTCGAGACAATCAGGAGGTCAGTGATGCCAGAGCAACATGAGGAGGGAAAAAAATAGCTGGAAGAATGAGGGAGGGTTTAGGGAATTGGGTGGCAGTTAACATGGGGCCACTGGCTGTAGTTTTTATTCTACCTGGAGTAGTAAATCTCTGAGGTATATTTATTGGGGGGACCAGTCTCATCTTGCTTGGGTTTTAGAAACACCATAGACAGTGCTGCGGGGAGAGTGGACTCTTCCAGGAAGACAGGGGAAAGAGGATGATCAGGTGGGAGGCTACTGTAGAGCTGTAGATGACTGACGAGGGTGCACCAGTGAGGAGGACATGAGAATCAAGCAGCTGCCACGTCCAGCAAGGCCTTGACTTCAAGCCCAGGTCTGTCCTTCAGGATACAACAATAACCAAGCAAGAGAACCTCCTAGTTTCTAGGATTTTGAGTAGTTGTTTAACATACCAACATATTTATGCCCTCTAATGTCAGGAGAGGAGGATGAAACTCATACATACCCAAATGCCTTGCATTATTGATGGTCTAATGCCCATGTGTCACTTTCTCTGAATTGGCCAGAGTAGCATCAGGAAGCCTGTGATTGATTAAGTCAGTGTCTTTTGTGTGCCGTGTCCTTTCTATCCTCTTTATATCCAATCCCTGGTGCAGTGCCTCCCTGAGAACAGGTGATAAGTTAATCCGTGTTGAATGGATAAATCATACAACTAATGGGTAAGTCAATGAACAAGTGATGTTTCTAACAGATCATGATTTTCATGTCACTGAATATTGTCATGCAAGTTGCCTTCCCCTCTGCCTCCTGAAAACTCAATTTTCCTTTGCTCAAGATTTGTGAACTTGGGACTGTCACTGCCAATATTTGGTTGGGGAAAAACCATTGGTTGAATGAATGACTGGGTGGAAATACAAATAAGTGTTTTATCGGTATGCACTTGGCAATGCTGTGCCTTGCCCTGTCAAGCCCTCCCAGCTGAGAAATGCTCTGAAAACTGGGGCCAGAAAGGAGACCACTGGTTATGCAAAGAGGCAATGTGATAGCAAACTAAAAAAAGAAGAAAACACAGAAGAAAGTTTTAGTTCAAATTGTGTAATATGCTATCTTAAATCTTAGTTGTTGTTGCTGTTTTTACCTTATGTTTCCAACTCTTCAATTTTTGCTCATTTGTTCATATCTATTTATCGAACCATTCTGACTTTGAGGAATAATTACCAATTTTTCTGTTCAAAATGGCTTCCACAAACATATGTACATTAGGATCAGTCCTCAATCTTTGAGAAAGGTTAGGGTCAACTTCAAAGGTATGAATTCAGTTGAATGAAACATTTCCAGTGAAAGTCTATGCTAGTCTGTTTCATGATGGTTCTGTGCCCCACCTGCATTTATCATGCCTTCAAGAGCGATGACAGTGAGAATGTACAATTCAGTTTACCATTGTGATGAAGGTTGACAGGTATCAGAGCAGTATGACCATGATACCTGCAGGTCTGCAGTGTGCCCTGGGATTTCTGTTTCCATGACTGCCAAGGCTGTTTGCTCCCTAACGGATACTCTTCAGAGCTCCTCTTTTCTTTTATATGAAGAACTGTTGATCCTCGAGAGCTCAGTTCAGATACGACGTTGTCTTGAAAGCTTCCTCTTACCCCCAATCTGGTTAAAGGTCTGGGTCTTCAGAGCAACCTGAGCAAAGACAGACCTTTCTGTCCACTCATCTCATTCTCCCTGACCTCCCCCCTGACATCCACCTCTCTCTCACTGGGCTCCAGCCACAGCAGGTCCCCTGTGACATGGCACACAACATGGCACCCACAACCCTCACTCTCCTCTTATGCCTACTTTGTTTTTCTTGGAGCACACATCATCTGACATATCATGGGATATATTAGTATACATCAATATAAGAACTAATATATATGTACATTCTATCTCTGTCCCTATCTCTAATCTGCACATTGGTCTGTCTCCTCACCAGAACGTGAGCACACGGAAAAGCCCCTTCTTGCCCCCCACACAACATGCTGCTATTTCCCAATGTCCGCAGGATTGCCTAGCTCACACCAGTCACTCAATGGTTATTGTAAGAATGAAGATATGAAGTGATCTGAGCCCTTTCGGGAATGTGTAATATTTATCTGTTTGCTACAGTTTGGGTTCTTACAATTAGACTATTCACTTTTATTTCTATATTTTTATGGATTTTTAGGAAAGCGCATGGAATGCAGTACACATTTAAGAGTTGCTTATTATTATCATTATTATGTATTTTTTAAAATATTTTATTTATTTATCTGATAGAAATCACAAGTAGGCAGAGAGGCAGACGGAGAGGAGGAAGCAGACTCCCCGCCAAGCAGAGAACCCAATGTGGGACTCGATCCCAGGACCCTGAGATCATGACCTGAGCCGAAGGCAGAGGCTTTAACTGACTGAGCCGCCCAGGTGCCCCTATAATCAATTTTTAAAATTGCATTGAATATATACTTAATTTTTTATGAAATATATTTGACAAAAACAGGAACCATTTTCCAACCTTGGGTGTCATCCTTGTGCAGAGACCATTCTAATTTTCTCTGTACTGTTCCAGTTTCAAGATGGCACTACTGAGCACTGATAGGAACCTCCAAATAGCAAATAGATATATTTATGTCATTTAACTTGTGTTTGAAGCATAGTCTTATGTCACTTCTTATGAGCTCCAGAGAGACGAGGGTGGGATGACACTGAAGAAGCGCAAGGCATAGGAGCAGGAGCCCTTTCCAGTGTGGATCAAAGACAGATCATCAGAAAACCACCCCTGAATTCAGCAACAAACGAGAAGGTGAAGCTGAGTCTCTGATCTTCAAAGTATTTCTAGGGTTGTGCTGAGGAACAGTTTGGGTCTCAAGCTGCCTCCTTCCATGAATACTTGACTATATTTTAGTGCTTACTTTAATTCATTTTAAACTGAATGAATTTAGTGCTTTGAGACATGTCATTGTGTGTTTATCCCAGTTACGGGGAATTTTTCAATATTTTCCCCAGGAGTTATTTAGAGCTCCACTGAGTCAACTACTTGATTAAAATCAAGTTGATAACAAAGAATCCTAATCCTGATTCTTTTTCCGATAAATTATACTTTATTTGGTCAAAACAATGCCTAAGTTAAAGATATACAAAACTATACATTTAGTAGCAAAACTATATATATTGTAGCAGTGATTTTAAATGTATTGGTTAATATTCAGGAGGTAAAATTCCTAATCAAATAGAAAAATTCATATTATATTGATTGTTAATCCCTGAGATTGTATATATCCCTTGGGTGTCATTTAAAAATCAGTCAGGTGGGTGATTGTGTGTGTGTGTGTGTGTGTGTGTGTGTGTACAGAGACCTTTAAATATATATACTGGGGGCACCTGGGTGGCTCAGTGGGTTAAAGCCTCTGCCTTCGGCTCAGGTCATGATCTCAGGGTCCTGGGATCGAGCCCCGCATTGGGCTCTGTGCTCAGTGGGGAGCCTGCTTCCTCCTCTCTCTCTGCCTGCCTCTCTGCCTACTTGTGATCTCTGTCTGTCAAATAAATAAATAAAATCTTTTAAATATATATATTGAATTCCTTGATGCACAGGTAGACAAAACAAAACCCTGATGAAATGGAATATTTTTATGGATTTTTTTCATGTCATTGAAATTCAGTCTGAAGAGTGTTTGGGATGTTGCCTTAGTAATAAACTCTTAACTATTTTAATCCTGATCGCCTTGATCAGTGCTGTGGATAGATCTAAGAGTGTTTGACTGTGTCCCTGTTTTAAATGTTAATCTGGACATTTTATTTAGGAATCTGTATTCAACACCATGATGAGACAAAAGGACAGCCATTTATAACATCTGGGTATAATGGAAAGGAGAGAAAATGCTCCTGATTTTGGTGGTGTCACTGAAATGGTGTGGTGACAGCTAACATAATGCAAGATGGGTGAAAATCCAGATTTCTTATCCTACTTGCTTTTCCTCATGGGAAAAAAATGATGCTTTTGACCCACCATCAAAATGACATTCCCATGATGTATTTTTTAGGTCCTCTGCATGTTAATACTGAGTCCCTGGTGCTTCCTTATTAATTGCCATTTTATCCAAAATAACATGGTTTGGGGATAGACTTGATTCAGATGATTAAAATGGAGCAGGAGCAGAAAAGCTTTCATTGTATAATGACAGAAGTTGTAATTTTGAGACAAAAATTTTGGTTCACTAACTTGTCTGACTGTTGGAGATTTATACTCTGCTTCAGTGAAGCTTAATAAAGCTTCCATCTCCATGGCTATCATATATATGTCTGAATCTCATCCCTATTGTGTATCTTGCCAACATGTCCTTTAACTACTTACCGAAAACTTTTGCTTAAATATCTCTTTGTAAAATCAAACTTGTCATGTCCCAGCCTGAACGTAGGACCTTCACCTGAGACAAGGGTCTTCTCATTTCCAAATCTCCTTGTCTGCCAACAGAATCAGAGAATCTCACTCCATGGAGAAAGCCCTCTTTAATGTTCCTTTAACAAACCTTTCCTTTCCCTGCATTGGTCATTCCTTTCTGTCTGTGTCGAGGATAAAAGTGTATCAGCCACTCTTCCTGCTTCCTGTCCGCCTTTTTTTAAGGATGCTGCTGGTCCTGGCCCGCATCACCCACACCTCTGTGGACTCTAATCTTCCTTTATGTTCCACACTTTTTCCTTTATCACTGTTTCTGACAAATAAAGTGGAGTCTTGATGTTCAACTGTTTAAGTTAAAGAGAGATGGAGAGAAAAAGAGAGACACAGAGAGAGTATTTCAGTAAATCAGTTTTCAAACTTAGAGGGTACAGGCTCATTTCCTGTATAAGCGTATGCCCTGGTGAGCATGCGAAGAAAACACAACTCTCCCCTCTCCTGGCAGATGGTAGTTGATTAGGCTGCATTTCCTAAACTCACTTTTAATCCCAGTCTGATTCAGACTGTACACATTTTTTTAAACTTCATGAAGTATCTTTAGAGCCTCACTCTTGCATTCCACCAATGCCCCATTAAGCATGTTGCTACCTTGTTTAAACACAGCTACAAAACGGCTCTTTTTCAGTATTTTCAGCCACATAGAGTAAAAATTCTTCTGCTTGCCTGTAAGGGTTGTCTTCTCTCATAGTCTTCTCTCTCCTGCAGCCCCTGGACACTACATCCCCATCTGCTCTGTTCTCCCAGGCATGGTACTCTCCATCACTAGGGACCTGCTGTCTTCCCCCTCTAGGCTGCAGACCCTGCGTGGTCTTCAGGTCCCATCTAGAGCGTTGCTCACTTTGGAAAGCCTGTTACCTCCCCTTCCGGTCTCTGTTTTCTCTTCTCCAGCTGTGGTGGCCGGCACAAACACAGACGAGCCCAGGGGCTAATCATGTGGACTTTGATCATGTCCCTCAGCTCCATGTGGCCGGTCTGGTCTCACTGCCTCCAGGAGCTTCTGTACATGAGAAGTAGACTTGCATATAAAAATGTCTGCCCTTGAGTCTCAACCGAGGAAGTCAAGCACTGGCTCCATCAGCAAGAACTAAGAAAAAGCCCCCTGAGCCACTCCTCAATCTGCAGACGCTTCCCAACTTGTGTGATTACTGATGATCTAACAGCCACAGTGAGAATGGTCCTCAGCCCCATCAGTCTCTCTGTGTCAGGCTCTGTGATCATCAGTGAGCTCAGGCATCCCACGGGAGGAGCATTATTACTGCTGTGACCATCCCCATGCTGCACGTGGGGAAACAGAAGAACACAGAGGTCAGTGAACGTGTTCAGGATCCCTAGCTTAGGTGAGGTGCAGAGGAGGAGCTAGTCTCATGGTCAGATCGAGTAATGCCGGTGCAAGAACTTCAGGGGCTGTGAGTGTCAGGCCAGTATGACCAGTACGTCTTATTTCTGGGCCAGTGGTGGGGCCCACAGTCAGTACTGGGTAAAACCTGATGTTCAGAGAGGTATTGTTCAAAATGAGCACCATGTGATTCGGTTTTGTTCTTAGGAGTTGGGAGTGACTGCCCTTCCTCAAGATTACACCATCAGGAGCCGCTTCGACTTCAAATTTTGATTTTCATATTTCAGATTCATACGCATTATTTCTCTAAAGAAGTTAAGATTTTATAGTCCATTTGGGAATGTTATTTTATGCCCCATGATTTTACTCCCTAGTTATATAGCATATTGAGAATTCATTATATTTACTGATTTTTTTTCATAAAGATGTTAAGGGGATTAATATAACAGAGTTTGAAATGGATTTGAGCTTCTTTGAAAAAGCCCATCTTGTTAATAAAAACATTATTTTCTTATCTGCTTTACAGCCTCACCACTATCATTCTCTTACAGTGGGAGACCCCAAAGGGATCAACTCATAGTTAGTTCCACTGTGCAGGGAAGAAGAAATGGGGTCACCCAGGGGTGGTTGATAAAGGGAATACTTTCATGGCTTAGGATTCTCTTTGTGTGAGCTACAGATTTGAAAAGTAAATGAAGTTCTTGATAATCATAGAATAATTCTAGTCACTGAGGCAAATTACATATGCTCCAAGTTTAAAAAAAATAAAATAAAATGTCATCAGGGCAAAGGGTACTTAACTAGAGCACCGAGCCTGAAATCAATTTTTCTTTTTTATAACGACAAGAACATCATTTATCAACAGAGGTGATCCTACTTAGCATTTACGACTATTTGTTATCAGTTGTTCAAAAGGCCTTAGGAGTAAATATGCATAATTTTACTTCCCAGAGCCTGGTGCCATGCCACAGGAAACAATTTTGCATTTTAGTTCTGATTTCTTGGATCTGCAGCAAGTTATACTTTATTTCAGGAATTTATGTGCTATTTATATAAATTTTTCCAAAATACTTATATTAGCATTGAGAAAATTAGACTTATTTCTAGTACAGTTGACCCCTGAACAGCATGGGTATAAGTTGGTCCACTTGTACAGAGGTTTTTTCAATGACTACAACAGAGTACTATAAATGTATTTCTCTTCCTTACGATTTCCTTCATAACATGTTTTCCTCTAGTTTACTTTATAAGGATGTGTCATATAGTACATAGAACATGCAAATATGTATTAATCGACTCTTTGTGTTATTGATAAATGTTCCAGTCAACAATAGCCTAGTAAGAGGTTGAAAAAGCCAAAGTGATCCGTGATTTTCAGCCCTGTGGGAGTCAGCGTCCCTAACCCCTGCGTAGTTCCAAGGTCAGTTGTAGATGTGACCACTCCATATTAAACTAATGGCAATGTTCTGAAGACCTAGCATTCTTTTAAGTGAATATGCTGTGAATATTAGGTCTTCATGGTATATGAAACTTATACACACTATACATGCACACACTCTTTAAGAAAAATATTTTATTTAGTTAACAGAGAGAGAGAGCTTGAGCACAAGCAGGGGGAGCAGCAGAGGGAGAGGGAGAAGCAGGTTTCCTGCTGAGCAGGGAGCCCGATGCAGGGCTTGATCCTAGGAACCCAGAATCATGACCTTAGCTGAAGGCAGACGCTTAACCCACTGAGCCACCCAGATACTCCTGTTTTTTTGTTTCTTTCTTTCTTTGTTTGTTTAATTCTTGTTCTTTTTTCAACTGTTTAGTCTTGTGTAGATCTTTGATACGATGAGGGTACGATTTATCATCAGTTTATTACAGACATTGTGAGTAAGAGCCCAAACAAAAGTCCGGGAAGAGAAGGGGGTCCTCAGTGGGGCCTTGGTGTGCTAGCATCACCCTGGCAGCAGCTTGGAAACTGGGCTTCGCGTAGGGGACCTGGGAGCCGGTAGTGTTCGGTGGGGTGTGCCCTGGGCTCAGAGCCCAGTCTGCACGGCCACGTGGAAAGGGGGAGGTTTGAGAATGGAAGCTGAGACACTTAACAAGTGGGTAGCAGCAGACAATGGGCTGCTGTGATCATCTGACCCACTTACAATTGTTTGCCTGTCTTTTATTGGTTAATTTTCTCCACACACAATGGAACGAAGACGTCCAAAGCAAGGACAGTGCTTGTTTAGTGGCCAAATGCTAGGGTAGGGGTGCCTGTTCTCATAAAACCGCATCATCACAACGTTTTCATAAAACCTGGACAGGACGGCTGGGTGGCTCAGGCGGTTAAGCATCTGAGTCTTGATTTTGGCTCACAGTCCCAGGGTCATGAGTTCAAGTTTCCCACTGAGCTCAGCGCTGGGTGTGGAGCCTCCTTGGGGTTTTCTCCTTCCCTCTGTCCCTCCCCCATCTTTAAAGGAAATAAATAAATCTTAGAAAGAAGAAAAGCCTGAAGGCAAAATTTCTCCCCTCAGTACACAGATGTCAGGTGGTTTTACTCCAGCTCGTGGCCGACTGACACTTTTTTTACTTGATTGCTTCTTTTTCTTCTAATAGGAAGATTTCTTTATTTACCATATGCAAGTTCATATGACATAGAATTTAAAGAGTCAAAACATACTTTTAGAGGTTTTATTTATTTGTTTGACAGAGAGAGTGAGAAGGAGCATCAGAAGGAGAGGGAGAGGCAGGCTCCCCACTGAGCAGAGAACCCCATGTGGGACTCGGTCCTGAGACCCTGGGATCATGACCTGAGCTGAAGGCAGAGGCTTCACTGACTGAGCCACCCAGGCGCCCCAAGTATCCAAACATGTTTTCATAAGAGTTACAGTGAAAGACAGTACTGGACTATAAGTGGACGCACACCAAAGAGGAAAGAAAGAAGGAAGCATAAACACATAAACCTTTAAGCATTTTATCTGAAAGTAACGATGCCTGTCTTCGTGCCAGTTTAACAAGGGTCACTCTGGTTCAGGAATTTGCTCCCTTTCTTTTCCAAATGGTTTCCACTGACTCCGGGAAGCCAGGCGGAGGAGGAACCATCTTTACCGCAGCCCAGGAGGCTACCCCTGTTTGGTCCCCAGCCATTTTTTAAAGATTTGTATTTATTTATTAGTTAGAGAGAGAGCACGAGCACAGGCAGAAAGAGAAGCAGGCAGAGGCAGAGGGAGAAGCAGGCTCCCTGCCGAGCAAGGAGCCCGATGTGGGACTCGATCCCAGGACGCTGGGATCATGACCTGAGCGGAAGGCAGCCGTTTAACCAACTGAGCCACCCAGGCGTCCCTAGATGGTCCTTCTTGACTGGTGGTTTCTCCTCATGTCCTCCCTCTTAGGAAACGATCTCTCCTTGCCTGGGTAATAGCAACATGTTCTTTTCTTCTGTTTTTTAGAGGGGGGTGGCAGAGGGAGAGGAGGAATTTCAGGCAGATTCTGTGACAAGTATGGAGCCTGACCTAGATATTGATCTCATGACCCTGAGACCATGACCTGAGCCTAAGTCGAGAGTCTGACACTTAACCAACTGAGCCATCCAGGCACCAGCCCACAGCATGTTATTTTTAAAATATTTTTTTTCCAGTATCACAGGATTGAGGTAAAATGATCATGAAATCCTCTGTACCCATCACCCAGCTTCCATAATTACCAACATCTTACCAATTGCAATTTAAGGATAGAGTGTTTTAAAGCAAATCACAGATATACTATCCCACCCACAAATCCATCTCTCTAAGCAGTACTTTTATAAAGATTTATTTATCTATTTTAGGGAGAGAGAAGGAGCGTGAGCCGTGAGTAGGGGGAGGGGCAGAGGGGGAGAGAAAGAATGTCAAGCAGGTTCTCCGTGGAGTGTGGAGCCCAGTGATCCCACAGGTCAGATTGTGACCTGAGCTGGAACTGAGAGTCTGAGGCTTAACTGACTGAGTCTCCCAGGTGCTCTTCTAAGAAATACTAAAGAAACTTAACTACAACGGCACCATTATACTTAGCACAAATAATGTTTATTATTACATAATATCCATGACACATTTTTTGTTGTCTCAAAAATATCTTGAGACATCAATCTATTCAAATTGGATTCAAGTGAGTTCTACTCATTTGCATTTGTTTTTACATCTTTAAGACCCATTGAGCCTATCAGTCTTCTCCTCCCTCTTTCCCTCCTATTACTTATGTGTCAAGGAGGAAGGGCCATTTGTCCCATTGGGACAGGGTCACTGGTCCCATTCTGGACCAGTCTGTTTGCATCCTCTTTGGTCTTTGTTTTTCTTTCTCCTTAATTTCCTAAAAGCTGATAGTTCTCTCTAGGGACTAAGTTGACAAAAGACGTGTGTTTGTGTGTGTGTATGTGTGAGAGAGAGAGAGAGAACCTCCCCCCCACCATCAATAGTGCTGCGAACTCCCTGTCAGCTCTATATCCACAACTGGTCATGCTCGGTTGTCCTCCTTGTAATGGTGGTGTGGAACGGGGCTCAGGACTGTTAGTACAGACGCTCCATTGTAGTTTTCTCTACCAACACCGACCTGGTGGGCGGATACCTCACTGAGCACTCTCCCTTTGTCCAAGGGCCCACCTGGTAATGTGCTTGAGTCACAGACATTGCTTTGTCCACCTCCGCTAAATCCATCCAGCAGAGCTCCAGGAGATTTTCAGCCAGTATAGTTTCCCTTTGCTCTCTGGACTCCTGGAGAACATTTGGATCGGCTCTGGGAATATCAGTCTCTCCTGCAACTGAGGAGACTGGACCCCTTACTTGAGATGCCAAGCCCAAAACGAAGGAGGGTTTCTCTCATTGCCTGCACATCAGACTCTGTAAAGCATGTTATTTGCCAATCATGGAGATAATGTTGGGGCATATATACTTCCCAAAAAATGCTTACCATCTTCTGCCAGTGTGCTGAAATCCCTGTGTATCACAGTCACTGTAAGACATTCTTGTGTAGGACCCTGAGTCCACATGATTTGTACACCCCCCCAAAAAAAAAGCTAGGGTCCAGTGGAGGACACTGGGCCGAGGCTCTCAGGGTCGTGAGATTTGGCTGGGTGATGCCACTTGGTTCAGAGAAACTTCATATACTGTGTTAGCTGGGTTGGGCCATTTTAACAAAATACCCTAGACTGGGTGGCTTAAACAAGAGAAATGTATTTTCTCGCAGTTCTGGACATGGGGAAGTCCACAGTCAAGATCCTGGCTGATTCTGTTAAGGGGCAGATGGCCCCTGCCTGCTGTGTCCTCCCATGCAGAGAGAGAGAGAGAGAGAGCTCGCCTAAGTTTCCTCTTACGGGGACACTAATGTATTAGTGTCAGATCAGGGACCCGCTCTGAGGGTATCATTGAACCCTCACTGCCTTCTTATTGGCTCTATCTCCAGATTCAGTCCCATTCAGTGTGTGAGTGTTGGGAAGACACAACTCAGCCTGTGGCCCACCTGTGCAAATTACAGCGCCGACCTGGGACCCTCCCTGCCATCAGACTCGCTACCTACCGGTGGTCGTCATAACCATTACAGGAGTTAGCACTGGCAAAGAACCTAGAACCTCACAGAGCACAGAGCCGACACTTTACCCACACTGGAGAAAGGCAGTTGCAAACAAGGAGGGTGTTGTCACTCCAAATCTGACTGATGCCTCGTCATCAAATGGAACACAAATGCTTCCAAATCTGAGCAGTGATATTGTTGGACACGTGTCTCCTGCACCTGTGAGTCGCTATCTCGTAGCTCCTCATTCAAAATACAGTTTAAAAATACGAAGAAGAAGATAAAGTACCAAACTGATCCAAGTGGCATTTCATCATTTGCCCTATTAATAGTTGCTTTTTTTTCTCAGGGCTATGCATTATGGTAGTTGTTTTGACCCTTCACAAAACCAGCCTTCCTTTTAAGTCACATAGTTTTACATAATGTTCATAAAAATAATCTGTTATATTATATGTTACCAGAAAGAATATTTCTAGTTTTTAAACCATATATAGCTTTAGTTGCCTCATTCTTGAGTAAATATGACATAACACATTTAAGCCATAAAGTAAAAGTAGCATGCCTTTTCTTAGGCATTAAATATAGCTTGATCTGATCTCTTATAAACATAAAACATCACAGAATAAGCATGCCCGTTCACAGCAACTTTCTGAAATAAGGAAAGTAACCACATCACATATACCATATTCCACAAAAATCTCTGCTGTTGTCAGCAAAGGCACATAGCTCAAATTCTTGGCAGTATTTGTTTGAAATAAAATGTCACATTGACTTTAAGGCTAGAAGTTTTTTTCTGCTAGAAGCAAAAAAAAAGATAAAAAATAAAAAAAGACACTTATCTACTATTCAATGAATTTTTAAAATTTATTTTAAAGTGTCAGAGATGATGGGATGCCTGAGTGGCTCATTCGGTTAAGCTGCTGCCTTCAGGTTGGGTCATGACCCCAGGGTCCTGGGATCAAGACCCGCCCGCATTGGGTTCCTTGCTGGGCAGGGAGCCTGCTTCTTTCTCCGCCTCTGCCTGCCACTCTGCCTGCTTGTGTGCTCTTTCTCTCTCTCTGACAAATAAATAAATAAATAAAATCTTTAAAAAAATAAATAAATAGAGATGGCACGTGTTGAGATGAGCACTGGGTGTTACACACAACCGATGAGTCATTGAACACCACATCAAAAACTAATGATGTAGTAGGCTGGCTAACTGAACATTACAAGCAATCAATAAATTGTCAGAGATGCTTAAACCCCGAATTCTAATTACAGGAAAGCAAACATGTTTTCATATGGTACTTCTAACCCATATGTATGTGTAGATTGATGTGGGAACTTTGGATCCAAGGTGGTAATCATGAAGGCTACCAGAGTTTTGAATGGGAAATGTTATTTTTCATAAACTCAGTATTCTGCGTGGCTGTAATCAAGTCGTCCACACTCCTCTGAGCTTCTCTAACCCTCTGGGCACAAACCTACTAGTCTACCACCACCTGCAGTTTTCACCCTCCTCTTGTCCTCCCCATATCCACGGGTGAGCCATAGGCTCGCAGAGGATGGGGCGGTGCTTTCCTTCTTACGGATAGTCAAGGGCAGAGCTGGTGTGAGTAAGTGTGGCATGAGCTCATTAATCCCATGTTTGTTTCTTATATTTTGGTCTCTTTCTGGTGACCCTCTCCATTGTTCACACAGTGCCTTCCCTAGGTGGCCACTCACAAGGACACATTTCCTTAGGAATTGCAGTTTGGGGATTAACCTAAATATTCGGTTGGCTGCAGAATTCCCTTGGGCGTCCAGATCTGCTAGAGGACCCTGGGCTCCCATGTGCGGCAGGCCTGTCTTGCTTGGCCTCTCTGCTCTATTTATCCTTTTTCCCAAATGCCTGTGGTCCCTGGAAATCTCAGTTTTAGGTAAGTACATCAATGCTCCATTTCTTTTCTATTTTCCTGCTTTCAGAGATTGTCTTGGAAGGAGTACTCTACGACCTAAAGTGGCTAAAACAACAGAGATTCATTTCTCTTAACGTCAAGAAGTCTAACGATAGGGATCCCAAGATCCCTAAATGGTGCAAATTCATCAAGCTTCTGGGTCGATTTCAGAAGCATTTTCTTGGCTTGCACCTCCTCCGGGAGGTACTGTCCTCTCAAGACAATGTCTAGGGCAGTGAGAGAGGGGTGGGAACTCATCATGGAGGAATGTCATTCCAAGATACACCCCCACAGACTTTTTCTTACCTGTTGGACTAGCCATGATTGGGTCATATGCCCACATCCTAGAAATTGCTGGTTGGCTGGTAAAGTGAGTCTGCGAAGTCTAAAGCCTTTGTTATAGGGAGAGACCTGCACCAGCGCAAGGAAAAGTGGCAAAGCCTCCATGTAACGACCAGAACTGCCCACTATCGGCTCTTTGTTGAGCTCATGCAAAGTATTTTCAAGACAAGGATGGTGAAGCTTACCCTGTTGCCTATCAGTGTTTCCAGAACAGACTTCTCTGCACTAAGGATGAGTTTTGACTCTCAGAGAGATCAGAAGCATTGTGGCTAAGTGATCCACAGAGAGCAGAGAAGAGGGAAGAGCATGTATAGCTCTTAGAATGAAAGCCTCTGCTTAGAAAGCTTTCCTGAGCAAGCAATGCTGTGTTGCCGCGCCCCAGCCTCCACGACCCTTGGCTCCGACGGCATAGAATGTCCTGTGTCCAGAGCACTCACACCTGCCTTTCTCTTCGCTGTCCTGCTTCTCAGTGATGCCCATGCTCCTCTCTGTGGAGCCCTTGTGTTAGCTGGTAGGAAACATTCTCACTCTGGCTGCAGACATTCCCTCCCTCCAGAGGGCTTCCCTCCAGTATGCCGAGTCCATACTCCCTGCACTCTTCTCGAAGCAACTGTGTGCATGGACATTGTTCAAACGCAGAACTTCTGTGTTTCCCAGAAGGATTTCCACCAACCCTCTGCAGGAAGAGGGATTCTGGACCAGGTGCCGGAGCCCGTTGGCATACCTTGTCCTTCCCTTGTTCCTGGCATCACAGGGAGAAGGTTACCCCTGTCCTACTTCCTCCTGAAATGAAGTCTGGTGCATCTTCCGTCAACCCATCTCTCTCGGCTCAGTCTTGAAAATATTGGAGGATGTGGTTTTCTTTCTTGCCCTCAGAACCAGCCTCTCTTGCTTTCTAACATAGTAGCTAATTTTCTAACTGCAAGTTTATGCTAAGTTATTAATGATTTAGAATGGGTGAATGTACAGAAGAGGGGTGTGTGTGTGCGTTTCATACTTTCCACTTAATCAACTGGCAGGACTAACTGTCTCCTTTGTTTTTTTTATTACCGTGTTCCGTTAGCCACTATATAGTACATCATTAGTTTCTGATGTAGTGTTCAGTGATTCATTAATTACCTGTAGCACCCAGAGCTCATTGATGCTTCCTGCCTCAAACACCCGCAGGCTGGGCTCTCCCCACGGGGGGCTCCTCCCAGGACCTTGTTCCCTTGGGTTACACAACAGGGGTGTGGCAGGCTACTCCAGAATTAATGGTGTGTTTGTACCACAGCTATTATGGCAGTGTCATTTGCCACCATAATTATTTAATTTTAACAAATATTATATAAGCCAATGAAATATGAGTTTAAAAAAGAGAGCTATAATATTTAAAGAAAAATAGCTAAAAATAAAAATTACTCTCAAGTTAGCTGTACATGAAATGACTGCAAACTATTGTCCCTGAGGGGAACTTTTTAAAGGATAGGAGGATAATGCACTCAGTAGCTCCACCTTATAGTAATCAAACACTGACTGTTTCAGATGAAAATTGATGAGTTATTTATTTTATTGTTATGATTTTTTAAAGCTCTTGTCTGTAAACCAGTACTCAAAAGAAAGGGGTTAACGTGAGAACTTAAGTTTGAACCATTAATGTACATTTTCATGTGTGTAGTGAAAATGAACTGGTCAGAAGAAATACAAGCTATCTTATGATTTCTCTCTTTAATTGATTTTTTTTAATCTGAAGAAAATAAAAAGGCAAGAGAACATTGCTTTGTCAGTGCCCTGACACGTGGCATTTGCAAATCTGAGAAATGCATCAAGACCACAAGACAGCCAATTCCAGACCTGATGCTCGGGGGCTGTCGGTGTGGAGGCCAGGCCGTGCCTCCCCGGTCACAGAAAGCCCACCCTCCCTGCGGGTCACGAGTGTGCGTGGGAAGTGGGGCTGTGGCCTGGGACAATGCTGTGTGGAGTCCAGCCCCCACGAGGCTCTGCGTCAACCGGTAGACCTGTTGAGAACACCCTGAGTCCTGTTCCTTTCTGCTCCAGGACCAAAACTTTCCATCGCCTGCTGGGATGCCCAGTGCCCCCTGTGTTCGCTCTGGCCTGGGACTGAGCCGTTCTTGCTTGGTTTTCCTTGAATGGATCCCTCACACCCAGCAAATCAAACTGACCTGTCGAAAAAGATGTGTTGGTTGTGTGAGTATAAGCAGAAGTTTAGCTTCTCTCTCAAACTACTCTATAACCATTACTAATTCGTAAGTTTCAATTTAATTTCTCTTAATATTGTAGATTTAGAGTTTTGTTTTCTCTTAATATTTTTACAGTTTTATATATTTATTTCAGAGAGAGGAAAAAAAATAGAGAGAGTGGCCATGCATGTGTGAACAGGGGCAGGGGCGGCGGGAGAGGGAGAGCAAATCCTCAAGCGGCCTCCCCACTGAGCGTGGGTCCAGATTTAGGGTTCGTTCTTATGACCCCGAGATCACGACCTGAGCCAAAATCAAGAGTGGGACATTCAAACCACCACACCATCCAGGCACCCCTGTTTACTCTTGATTTTTTCAAATGCTATTTACCCTGCTGTCTATAACATTTTTTCCCTAAACACGTACCCATATGTATACACACGTGTATATGTACGCTTAACATTTGTACACTCATGTGATATGCGCGCTTGATCTACGCAAAAGATATTTCAACTTGTCAACAAATGCCTTTCCAGACTGCACTCTGAAGCAGTCCATCATTTTACAAATGTTTGTTTCTGTTCTGCCTACATTTTGGCTAATAATGCCATTTTAAATCAGTAGCCATAAAGTATACAGTCCAGTAAAACTGAAGATGAGTACACAGATGCTAAAACTGAAAAGGATGTGTGTGTGTGTGTGTGTGTGTGTGTGTGTGTGTGTGTGCAGAGATGATTGGGAATGGGCGGTGCCATAGTTTCCTGAAAACACCCACTATTCTAACACAAATGAGACGTGATCATGGCTATTTCTGCCTCGCTGGCCGTTATTTACCCCCCCCCCCCTCCGTGCAGCGACACAGACTTTTCACATCAGTGATCCAGGTTCAGATCGTGTATTTTATGTGACAACTGTAGGCTGTCATGGGTGAAATGAAACTGTCGGGTCTAGACAAGAGAGCAAGTGCTGGTTGTTACCAGGGATGCTGTCAGGGTGGAGACTGTCATTCCTGGGAACGAGGGTGAAAGAAAATATAGAATTAAATCTGTCGGATGTGTGTCGGTCATTAGACTTGTGTTACTGTGTAGGGATGGGTCATCTTCAGGACCCTGATGGGGCACTCCTGAGACGTGGCTCACCCCTGGGGCTGTTGCTTTTCAAACTTGGCACATGAACCCTATTGCCTGTGCTTCGAAGAGGGGCCTCACGAAGCTGGGTGGTCTCCAGGGGGAGCAATAGAAGCACTATTACCTCGGTCCTTTTAAACCATTGCTGGTGTAACGTGCCTGTGTTCTTACACAGGACGAAATATAAACAAGCAATCTGTAGACATAGATTAAGTTTGTGAAAATATATTTTTAAACTTTGAAACTTATAACTTTTTTAGTTTTTCAGTTGATAAAGTATACCCATGGAGAAATGAAGCTTGACATTGACGAGGGTCTTAACGCAGTTCTGTTTTCTGATAGAAACCCTTTTGGTATGTCTCATGTTGGTGAGAAATGCCCATACTTCGCAGTACTTTGAAGGCTGATCTACCAGGATTTCCAGTGGGTAAGCTTTAGGATAACTGAGGCAAGAGTGACCGAGGATTCTGGTCTAGCAAACAGAAAGATGCCGCTGTGTGTGTGTGTGTGTGTGTGTGTGTGTGTGTGTGTGTGTGTTGTAGATATGATTGGGAATGGGTGGTGCCATAGTTTCCTGAAAACACCCACTATTCTAACACAAATGAGACGTGATCATGGCCATGGCCATTTCTGCCTCACTGGGTGTTATTTGTGGAGGTGTTTACGACAGGGGTTGGACTCAGGTTGGAGATATGAGAGTGGGGACACCAGAGGTTCTAGGGGCTTGTTAGGTACCCAGAGGGAGAGCTGGGTCTTCAGCAGGATGGAAGGGTTCCACGTTCAGGGGAGAGGTCAGGATTGGCAACCATGTGGCTGTCACTGAAGCCATGAAGAGAGCTGGTGAGCTCCCTCTGGAGAAGGACTCGCACTTAGTGAGTGGAAGTGATGAAGGTCTCATTGAGCCTTTGCTGCCCTTTGTGAGGCCGGTGGGTGGTTTGCCACCGCGAGCTATACTGGCGGAGTGATGGTAGTTTGCTCCTGTGCGCGCACAGCCAACGGCTCGACCCTTGAATGACAGGCATCACATACGTTTAGAATAAGTGACAGCCCTCTGTGAGCACGGAACGAGGCAAGGCTAGAGCCTGGGCAGGGCGAAGCCCTGTTAGCCCCCTGTTTGCAGCAGCTGCATTTACCCACAAGGTGCTCCATTTGGCTTCACGCCTGGTCTTTTTACCACAGAGCAGTTTTGATTAAGGCATAGCAAACACTCGAAACTCAAGGTACAGTTGCTTTTCTACTTCAGTTTGGGACTCACTTATCCTTTGTAGCGTATTTTGTAAATTAAAATTATTAAAAAAAATACAAAATGCATCAGACTGCTTGTGCCATGGAGGAAGCAGCCAGATAAATAGCAATCAACACAATGTGTACATAGGTTGAAAATTGATAAAACATCTAGAAGGAGGGGTACCTGTGTTGCTTAGTTGGTTAAGCGTCCAACTCTTGGTTTCAGCTCAGGCGGTGATCTCAGGGTCCTAGGATCAGGCCCCACATCGCGCTCCCTGCTCAGTGCAGAGCCTGCCTGCCCTCCCTCTCTGACCCTCTTCTTGCTTGCATATTCTCTCTCTTTCTCTAAAATCAATACATAAATCTTTTAAAAAAATCTAGAAAGATACTCTGACTTATTCAGCAACTTATATAGTGTGCCATATGTTGATATTAGTGACCTGAATATCTCTGATGGATTTTAACATCAGTTCTGACAGTATACATTTTGATTTCCTGTGACACAATGAAATGTAAGTAGATATGTAAGATTTTTTTCTTTTTATTACTCCAAGACTAATAATAAGTTTGAGATCCAAATTCAGGTTGCAGGAAAAAAAAAATATGTAAGGCAGAGAAGATACCAAAGGTCAGTGTGAGCATGTGGTTGCCCATAGGTATTTGCTGAGACCTAAGGTTACATTGCAACCTAGCTCTTAACAAAATTCCTGTTGACCACCCAGTGAGCTGGAGTCCCAGAAAGGAACCAGGAAAGACAGAAACAAAACCAAAAAGCACCTGAGTTTTCATGGGTATTATTCCATTTCCTCTCTGTACGCCCTTGAGTACCACATATTTTGAAAACTGATCTAAAAAGAGCCTCAAGCGCCCAGCACAGGTCTGGGCTTGTAGCAAGAGTTCTAAAAATCATAGCTGCCATTAGACTGGGTCATGTAGTGGAAACATAGTAGCATCATGTATCAAGGGCAGGATCACACTTTCGCATAAGACACCGGAAGAGAAATGGAATGGTTCTAACAGTATGCCACATAAAACAAACAAAAAAACACCTTAAGGTGATGTGTCCTTCCTGCCTGTAACAGGTGCCAACACTCGGCCCGCTCCCAGATCACTTTTCCGGCATTACTGCCACCATCTACGTCCAAGGTGGGTCCCTTTCTTGTGTTTGCATCTAGAAGGCTTTGTTTGAGGGGAAAGTCATTAAAATCCTTCAGAAAACCAAAACAAAATTCAAAAATGATTTTCTGTACTCTGAAACCAGAGGAAAAATAAATCATTTGCAACTCTCAGCTACATTTTCAGGAGCTCCAAATTCTTCAACCCTTGCTGTACTTTTTACAAGTGCTTCTGTCCCTCAACAAAGCAGGTATTCATGTATGAAAATCTGAGTATGAATAATTCCCTGTCATAACCACAATATTGGTTAACATTGCAATAATTATGTTTCAGAAAGGAAACTTTCAGGACAGTTGGAGTTATATAAATTTAGAAAAAAGAAGAATTACAAAATAAAAGGAGATTACTTCTCTACCATAGCTAAATGTGTATATGTAAGTTTATGTTTCTATTTTTTAAAATTAATTAATTAATTAATTTGACAGACAGAGATCACAAGTAGGCAGAGAGGCAGGCAGAGAGAGGGGGAAGCAGACTCCCTGCTGAGCAGAGAGCCCCATGTGGGGCTCGATCCCAGGACCCTGAGATCATGACCTGAGCCGAAGGCAGAGGCTTTAACCCACTGAGCCACCCAGGTGCCCCTATGTTTCTATTTTTATAATATAAATGTATACATAAATCTAAGTATATATAAATTTATATACATTCTGTTTCTACATGCTGAAAATTAACAGTTTCCCCACATTCATCCATAAACTCCAAAATATTTCAGGAAAAGAAAATGCCACCTCACAAGTTCTGAAAGAATATAGTTGTTATGTACATTTTAATATATTTGAAAAGTAACATGTTACAGTAAAAGAATATCTACGACATGTAAAAGAATCTTTTACGACAGTAAAAGAATGTATATGACAGTAGTTATATAAATGTCACACCTTCGTAATGGGATATTTACCTTCTAATGTGTTTACCTGTAATTTTTTTTCAAAATAAATGAGCATTTTAGTACAATTCTGTAAGAACGTTTTCATGCATTATAATGTAAAAATGCTAATGTTAGATTAGATGCCTCTGAGGCTCCTGGGAATATCCACTATGCTGAAAATGACGGCTGACGATGAAATGAACCACAACTGGACACTAATGAAGAAGAAATACCATACAAATTTTTAGAGGGGAAAATACTGCATTATTAAATAGCCTCCACATGCAGATGTTAGCGGGTATGAAGTGCATTAAAAGATAAGTACCAGTATTTGGGGGAATAAAAACTCTTTGCAGTTCCCAACTCAGGTGACAGAAAGACATTAGTATCCCATCCAGAAACTTGGGGGATTGTTGTAATGAATGTCACAGAACATTAGCTAGCTTAGCAGATTGCATTCCCCTAATACTTCTGAAGTACAGAGAAGCAAATTTGTCCACACTAACGTGATCTTTTTTTTTTTTAATTTTAAGATTCTAATTATTTATTTGACAGACAGAGATCACAAGTAGGCGGAGAGGCAGGCAGAGAGAGGGAAGCAGGCTCCCTGCTGAGCAGAGAGTCCGATGCGGGGCTCGATCCCAGGACCCTGAGATCATGACCCGAGCTGAAGGCAGAGGCTTAACCCACTGAGCCCCCCAGGCGCCCTAACGTGATCTTTTTTAATAGAAACTTAATTGTAAGAACACAAAATAAGCTTTGTCAGGAAGGCTGACACTGTAGATTGGCTGCCAAAGACCGAGGCCAACTCAGAAACTGGAATTCATGCACGCGTGTGCTCCTCACCCCCGCCACATATACACACGCCCCACGCCCCCTTCCTGAGCAGACACTGGAATGCACACACACATGCACACGTGCACACTCACACATGCACACAAAAACACATATGCACACACACACACCCCAGGCTCCCTTGCACTGGGATTCTGGACTTGGTTCCTTCCACCTGAACCACTCATGAGGTTGTTTTGTTCAGGAATTGAGTCCCTGGTTGTGTGCAGTAAGGCATAGGTGGGTCCATTTTTGGCATGGGATCTTCCCTTGGGCTTCGGCACACTGATCCAGGCCTCCTGATCTTGATAGTATCTGCTCATTTCTGGAACAGGTGGGGATGGCAGGGGTTTCTGCTTCTATCCCTTCCTCTCTATGACAGAGGCAGCTGTCTTCCTACCAGCTTCAACTGTGATTTGAGCATGTCCTGGACAGAGAGAGGGAGAGACAAGGGCAGGTCATCAGAAGAGAAAAAGAACAAATCAAGTGAACCCTGCAGTGAGCAAAAGAAGAGACTGGTCCTGAGCCATACTCGCTTAAATTTGGACAAATGAGGGTATCGTGGCCGGTGCACAGGCTTTTATGCTGGGAACTTGAGGTTGTGTGAAACAGTATGAGATGGAAAACGGAGCATGGGGCATTTGGAAAAATAAGAAAGAGCTAAGAAAGGCTGTGGAATGCTTCCGAATGAGTTTCATGTAAGCTATTACTGAATCCGGCACATTTGGGTCCGGTCCTTGCTCTGTCCTTCCTGGCTTGTAGAATGTGTGGGTGGTTTGCCATGTGTGTGTTTCTTCTCCCTCACTTCTGCAGGGCCTGGACACTGGCCTCCACCTCCCTCACCTTGAAAACGAGATTGTGGGTGGAATAATTCCATTGGGATGTGCAGGGGTGGGTGGATGGGGGGGTGTCTCCAGTGTCAGGGAATATTTAACATCTTAGCCTTTGCCCAAGAGTGAGGGGGGGGGTATATTCACAGAATCATGTTTTATCCACCACATCTTTATTCGATGTCAATAAAATGTGCCCCTGACCACCATGTAGAGGAGGTGGATAAAATGTAGGATGTCTACGTACACATCCCAGTTAACTCATGGACAGAAAAGGGAAGAAGACAGGGAATCCAGAATAAGGGGTAGAGAACGGTTCCAGCTATGAGACCAGAGTCCCAAATGAAGTAGTCCATTCTCTTCTTACCGGACACCCCTGTGCAGCTGGGACACCTCAATCCTGTCTTTGCCCTCCATTCCCGACCATGCAAGTCTGTCTGGGTCATCAGTTGGTTGCATGACCAATAATATAATCTGCCTCTTTGCCAACTTCTGCTGCATAAAGCAGGTCAGGATGCTTCATGGAGAGATGCATGTCTTACGTACACAAACCAAGCAGAGCCATTTATTTGGAAATGGCTCACAGATTATAGATTCACCAACATCATGAGTTTTGCCACATTTGTTCTTTCAGTGGTGGTGTTGGTCTCCCTCTCTCTCTCTTTCCATACTCTGATGTGCATTTCCTAAGAACAAAACCGATATCTTACAATGACTGCACTATAGTGCTCAAATTTGGAAAATTTAATTTAACACTTTCATCCAAAAATGACAGGTTTCCTGCGTTTCCAGGAATGCACTTGCTGCTTTGTTGCCCTGCTGGCCCAGGGCCTGTTGGAGGCTCCAGGCTGCCTTTGATGGTCGTGTCACTGTAATCCCCTTTCATCTGGAACATCCCTCCTCCTTCCTTCATCTTTCACAGCATGAGTGTTCTTGAAGAGCACAGGCTATCCTGCCCTTCATCTCTGGTAGCACCAAAGAATGATCCTGACCCACTAGCTTATGTGAATGTGATTACTGTCTTCAATCTCAAGTCCGGCCTTGGGTTGCTGTTACCCTGACAGACGCTGGCTCGGCTTCGGCTTCCCCTTTTGGGCATGCGGGGCCTGACCCAGGGGCGCCAAGACCTCACCAGAAGTGGCAGGGGAGAGCTGCTGAAATGTGTTTAAAATTGCACCCCGCCTGGCCTTTTAAGTCAGAAATAAGTATAGAGGATGAGGTATTATTATTTAGATATTAATATATATATATATTTTTTTTTCTATCTCCTCTACCCACCCCGCCGCCCAAGGCAGGGGGTGTGCACACCAATTTAAGTCAGAAAAGAATGAGGCCAGCGGTGGGAAGAGACAAGGGGATGATGTCAGGACTAGATCAATAAAGAGAAGATTGATGGCTGGGTTGTTATCCATGGAAAACATGCTCTCCCCTTGGCCTCTGAGGAAACAGGGGTGCCAGGTTGAAAGCTCTGTTTAAAAGAAGTGCTAATGACGTGTGAAAACTAAGCAAATCATGGCCCTTTGAGTCTGCCTTTGGCAAGAACCTAGAAAGTTACTCATTTTTAGTGGTTTACTGGTTTCCTAACGGCTGTTTTGGGCAGTCCTACTGAGTAACAGGGAAGCAAATTCATGCATTATGAAATGTTACTTTTCCCCAAATCCCCACCACTAAACCACCAGATTTTTATTTACATTTCAAATGGAAATGATGATTATCTTCACAGATGCAGTTTTCCCTTATTTTCAAACAAGGTAGTTAATTTTGAATATTAAAATAGATTTTGTTTTGATTTCCTGTAACAAAGCAATGCAGACATAGAAAAATTGAAAAATGCAAATAAGAAAACAGAATATTTAATTAAAATCTCTATTTTTACAATGCAAAACAATTATGGTTAACATCTGGGCAGATAGCCTTCTTTGTTCTTTGCATACGTCATGTGATCTTTTTCTAATATGGCAAAATGTCATATAACTGTTTTTGATGTTTGTTTTCTTCATTTCATATATTGTGAATATTTTTCTATGTTGATAGACATTCTTTGAAATACGTTTTACTGGCTGAAGAGTTTTAGATTTTGCAGCTCCATCAAAATTAATTTAATATACTTCCTTTTGTTGGGAGTTCCGGATCTAACCAGTTTAAGTCAGAATATCCACGATATTGTCTTGATAATATCACTATGCTACAGTGGTTATCGATATCACTACAGCCCATATTTTTCAAACAAGTTCCTTTAATTCTTTCCATAGGATACATTTTGGAAAGTAGGATTTGTAAGTCTAGAGTTAAAAGAAGACGTATTTTGAAGATGATAGTATTCATACCCCAGTTTCCCAGTGCAGCTTAAACATTCATTGAACAACGGGTTCCTCTTCTCCTAAAGTAGCATAATTTTAATGGCTCTCTTTTTTTTTTTAGTATGTATCTTAATTTTTAATGTTTTGATTGAAATTTTTTTTCAGTATGTATTTTATTTTTTTCTTAAAATGACCTAACTTTGACTTCACAGTCAAATGCCAAACCTCTATGTCTTTCACATAGTAAAACTCTCAGTGTGTAATTACAGCCCGTGGCTGCCCCAGGTCGGGTGCCATGCCTGCAGAAGGCTTCCCACCTTCAAGATAACTTCTGCTTCCTCCACCTGTGACCACCACGCTCTCCATCCGTAGTCAGGCAAGGTCTCCCCTGGTCTCCTGCTGAATCTCTGCTCCTTCCTCTGAGTCCGGAAGGCACAGGGACATTTGGAGCTCAGCTTCAACCATAACCAGCTTCTGGGACCATTGTCCTGCATCAGGGTGCACCACTCTGCCTCAGCTCCCATTGCGGCTTCTAAGAGACTGCATTTGAGTCCACCGGTTGTCGCTTGCGAGGACGAGTGTCTGGGCACTGCCTGCCCTGCTAGTCTGAGAGGTCCTACCAGTTGCACTGGTTTGTGTCCAGCCTGTGATTCTGTGCAGGAAAAAGGTAACGGGCGATGAGCTCATGTGACGGATCGCAGGATTCCAGTTGGTACAGGGCTCTGAGACAGAAGTTTACAATTTAAGATTGTAGACAGGTAAGGACGGTGCTGCTGGTTCAGGGCACCTCCTTAGAGATAAAAGTCAGATGCTCTGATTCCACTTGTTTCAAATATTTGTTTCCAGCTGTTTTGGAAACCGGGCGATAACACGTGCTCTCCTTCCCTGCTGGGAATTCCCTTGTTACCACCTTCAACTTAACCATAGACTCAGGTCCCGTCAGGCTTCCCATCCTTGGCCCAGCCATGAAATCTAACCAAGCCAATTAACTCAACGAGTCCCTGAACTTGATTAGCTGATAATCCCCATGATGGCTTGGACTTAGATCCCCACGAGCTGATCCCTTCTTTCCTCTCTGTTGCTGACAGATAGGCAAAGACTCCAGTAGAAACTGGGAAAGCCAAAGGCAGTGGTTGCACCAACTGGTGCCAAAAGCCTACATGTCTGATGAACCCACTTCCCCACCCGCTCTGTCCTCTCTCTCCCCGCTTCCCTCCCCCCTCTTCAGTGACTGTTAGGACCTTCTTCTTGGCTACCGTCCCACAATGACTGCCATTTCATCTTCTTCTTCCTGGTGGGTTGTTAGGAGCTTCCTGGATCTGGATCTCACACAGCATGCCTTTAAGGGTTGCCTCTTCCTCATTTCCAGATCGGCTCCTGAAACTCCAATGAGTCATGTACCGCACCTTCTCTATCCCTTGTGCCCCTAAACTTTCATATCCACTGTGGTTTGTATATTTATATCTATGTCTGTAAGTACACGTGGGGGATACACAAAACACAGGATGCAGTAGGTAAAGCACTTGTGGCCAACATGAGTGGAAAGTCTAAAAGTTCACGGATTAATTGATAGTTAGTATACACATTATATAATGCATGTAATTATGTATACTTATCTAACACATATAATTATATATAATTACTGTGTAATTTAACATAGCAGATAATAACATATGTTATAATTATGTATTATACATACAAGTATATGTGCATTACTAGCAATATATAATATAAAAATTTGTTTTTTTTAAACAAACATACCTTCTATTCACTATATACACACACATAGTACTTATATACATTATGGTGAATATAAATTATACTTGAATATAAAATATATATTGTGCATTATATAATTTTATTATATATCATATATAATTTTATGTGTAGTATATCATGTGTAACATGTATACATTGTGTCTTTTATACATATTATCTATGTATGGTTCTGCCCACCCATCTAGGTAAGTGTAGACTTTTCACTTTTCGGCAGCATGGGCTTTATCTACCATATCCTTGTCCTGACTGTAGTTATCAAAAGGGAAGCTCCAGGTGTCCAGGCTTTGAGATCCTGTTAGGACGGTCCCTGTGTTCTGGGACTGCTTGGCTCTCACCTCATTTTGTTGGAAATTTATTCAGTGTTTCTATTTCTTAACGTGAGCTGCTTACATCTATTGCTTCTGTCCTGAAACTGGCCGCCGTGAGCTCCACCGAGAACAGGAAACTTAGGGTGCTCTGCAAGGAGGGGTCGGCGGAGGAATGCCCTGGTTCCTGGGATGTCACCTGGATGGGGTTTGTGCAGTGGTGGGTGGTTGCATGGTGAGCAGGGGGACAGGAGATACTCATGTTAGATGTTTCCGTGTAGCCGAGAGCCTGTTTCTTACAAGTGAACAATTACTTGGAATTCTTACATGAATATAAATACTAGTATTCTCTCAGAAATCTTGTGATGGCTTATTGAGATATAAGAAGAATTTCAAAACTGAGGTATAAATCATGATTTTTAAAAGGATTTTCTTCATTTCCCATGCTTCTTTCTTTTTGTATTGGAATAAATAAGCGTAGCCAAGAACCCAGTTACACTTCATAATAACAAGTGTCTCCACATCCTGTCAGATAAAAACAGAGTCATAAGAAGCCACTTAATAATAAAGTAGGAAGTCTGTGGGTTTTGAGTAAAACCAGATTTTTATTACTGCTTCTAAGATCTACTCGGTTTGAAGTTGTTACATGAGGTAGTGAATGAAATGTCCCCACCGGGGATTCTGGGTTCTATTGTTAGCGACTCATTGTTTCTCCATCTGGAGGAGAGAGCTGGTAATTGCTAACACTTCTACCCTGGATCTGCGTGGGGATTAATGAGTCACACAGAAGAAGCCAAATGGAAAGTCTGAAAGAGGCAATTTACTCCAGTAAAGTGATTACCCATTTCATGTTAAATGTGCATTTTTTGAGAAACTGTCTGAGAACCTTCTGCAATAACTTGAATCCAACTTTGCTTTCAGCTTTCTCATAGGCCCACAGAGTCCTGATTAATGATAGCTTTAAAGGCCACTGACTGTTCACACACACACACACACACACACACAACACAGAATGTACATGAAAACAATATAGGGAATTTTAAAAAGATGCTATCAAATTTCACAAAGCTTATTTAACATATGATTGTGTTGCCTTTCTTTCTCCTTTACAAGTAAGAACAAATCTAACAGACCATGATTAATATTAAGCTTTAAAGATTGAGCACATTTACAATTTTTATGAAACTAGCAGCATGAGGCTTACAATCCCCTTCTCTCTTCCTCACCCTAAGACTACCTCTTCCCTGTGAATGGGCTCTAGGCTCTCTACTTCTTGGCTACATTCTTCTTCTGACCATGAGCCTATTTCCTATCTGCTGACTTTCTGTTACAGAGAGAAACATTCTTTCTAGACACAGAGTGTAGTGTTTCTCCTGCTCCTATAAGTTCCTAGGCAAAAGGATCTTACAGAGCTTGACACTTTCCACAGGCTACACCAGAGGGAGATACAAGTATTTCTCCTTTTCTTTTTTTTTTTAAACCTGGATCTCCAAATATAACTGAAAGCCTTTCATTGCTCTCTTCAGGTCTCCAGGCTGGGAATTTTAAGAGAAGCTTGTGGGTTAGGGGTGGACCAAGACTAGGATCTTTCTCTCTCCATAAAATCAACATTTGAAGCTCTTGCTCTAACTTCCCTAGAGCAAGCCACATCTAAGACTGGAGTTGGAGAAGCAGCTCAAATGGTTGTTTATGGTTGACACTGTATTTGTTTATCTATATATCTACCTATCTATCATCTATCTATCCATCATCCATCTGTCTTGGTATATGATGTGTAAAACCATAGTTCAAGAAACAAAAATTTGCAGCAATGGTTCCTTGAAGTTTGGTGAAATTCAGGGAGTAAAACCTCAGTCATCATCAGGAAGGTGTTGTATAATACCAACTGTACATGGGTTCAAGTCTTAGCTCCTTGATTCATTGGTTCTGTGTCTTTAGGAAAATTACTTCATTTCCTTGCACCAAAGATGTTTCCTCATCCTCTGATTTCACAGGGTCTGTAGAGATCCTTCTCTATTAAATAATATATTTGAAAAGTGTTTACAATGGTGATCAGTCCATAATAAATGATTAAATATTAGACATTATTTTGGTAAAGTATTATCTGGGTACAGGAGAAAGCAAACCAGTGAATGTATTCTTCCTGTTAGATACCCTTAAGGCCATGGAACAATTCTTTTATTACCTTTATTAAAGACCAAAAAAAAGGTTGAAAGGGATAATATAATTCATTCAGTTTTGTAAGGTGAGTTGAGCTTTGAATTCAGATCTTGATGCCAAAGCTCACAACAATCTTCTAATATATGTATAATTGCCATCCTGACTTTACAACATTCCTAGACAAATACTGTTTATGAATCTTTCCCAAAGATACATGCCTAAGTAGCAAGTGAGGCAACCTACTTTCCAGTTAGGATGCCTCTGACTGAAAATCATATAACTTAAAATAAAATATATCACAAAAATCAAAGGCTAGCTTAAACAATTTTTTTTAAAAAAATGTATCATTACACGGATCTACAATTCTGGAAGTAGAATATTTCCAACGTAAGTTATACAAGGACCCAATAACATTGTCAGAAGACCCTCCTTGTATTTGTCCTTGCCACCTTCTTTGAGTCTGCTAATCCTATTGTGGTTGCAAAGAGGCTGTTTCAGGCTTTAAATCTCCATGTGCACCAATGACTAAGACTAGGAGGACTGTCCCTGCATCATGGTTTTTTTTTTTTTGAGAAAGAGTATTTTCCCCAAAGACTTTTTTTCACATTTTATGGCCAGTGTTAAGTCACATGCACATACCTCAAGAACAACTGATAACATGCATAAAATGACTTTTCTTATCTTAGATAGACTCCTAAAGATGTCACACACCACCCCCACCCCAGCCTCAGATTTTGGAGACAAAGACAAAAAGGGTAGCAATCACTATGAGTTAGTCAAGAGTGGGTTGTTCCTGAAATAAAGATTTGAACCAGGAGTCTATTTAAGCAGAGTACTTATTATACCTGTTGTTTTCTTAGTTGGTAATGTGCTTCATAGTCCCCAGGATAGCCCTTCCGCTCAATAATTTGCTGGAAGCACTCACAAAACTCAGAAAAGCCATTGTACTCACATTCAGAGCTTATTTCAGCAAACAGACAGAGCCTAAAGTCAAAGGAAGGAAGAGACTTCTAGGACTGAGTCCAGAAGAGATCGAAAGTGAATGTCTAGTCATCCTGTCCCATCAGAGTTTCTGTAGACAGCACTTGCTTCTCCAAGCAATGAGATGTGACAAGCACACATGGAGTGTTGCCAACCAGGGATGCTCAGTGAGCCTTGCTGTCCACAGTCGTGACGGACCGCCCACATGGTTCCTACAATCTACAGGCTCTGCAGAGGTCAAGCTGATATCATGTGGCCACATGGCCCGTGGTTTCCACAAAATCACACCATTAGCACAGACCCTCTATGGTGGCCCAACGGCTCTAGTAATCAAAGATACTTTTGTCAGGCAGGAGGACATTCCAAAGACTTACAGGTTACCTCTTGGGGGAGGTCAAGGACCAAACTTTCAATATGCAGGTGAGGACAACCAGGCCTGGTTGGCATTCATTACACTGGGTTAAGTACAAGAAGGAAACGACCTATAGATGTTTTAAATAAGGGACATGGATATTCATGATCACATTTCATAGTGAATCCTCTTAAAATGGAGTGATTCAATTTTATGTGTTTTAAATGATTTTGAATAAGTATATCACTTTGCGTCTCTGATTTTCATGGAATTTTGAAGCATGTAGCTGCTTCCATGCTATACATTAAGTGGATCCTTGAGAAATAACACCTACGGTTCCTGAAACGCCAACAAGTATTTTTGCATGACATTTTAAATTTAAGTGTAATTGAATCGTTTCAAATTGATATACAACGTGTTTATTTTATGTCTTACATTGGGAAAGTATATACCTTTAACATTTTTTTTTAAATTTGGAAATATCAACACATCCTTTCAAAATTAGAATGGACATTCATGGCTAAAAATTAAGTATGATTTTTATGTGACTGTACAACCAGTATAGTTCTGTACCCTATTTTGATTGCCTAGCATTTGTTTTGCACTTCTGGATTGGAACACCCCTGTATTTGCCTATGTCAGACTTTATTTGCACCATACAGCTGAAAGAGGCATTCATTCACTGTCTCCTCTCACCTCGTTTACAAATTTGTCATTCTGAAACACAATATGCTGTTCCTGATAATACCTTTGACACAGCGCATCTCTGAGTTTTTTCCCCTGCTGAGCCTCCGGGCTATATATTATAAACATACTTTTAGGTGTTTCTTTCACTGTCATTGTAATTTGTATTATACTCAATAGAGACATTTTAAGTTGTGTTTTATGTAGGTTTTGTGAGAAAAAGAGTCTTCATGATATATATTATTTTCAAGAATTCAGTAGCCTATAATATCCTTGGTGATAGAGAATTAGAGGGAAAATGGGATGAAAACAATATCAGTAACTCTTAAATAAATTAGTGAAGGGATTCAACAGGGCACAGAGTTGAACACTAAAAGTACCAGATGGCGGGGGGGAAAAAAAAGTACCAGATAATAGGATAGTCATTAAGGAAAAACAGTTCTCAGGGTTGAAAGCACCCACTTTTCAAGGGGTGTGTGTGTGTGTGTGTGCGCGCGCGCGTGTGCGTGTGTGCGTGTTAAAGTGGAATGTGTGCTTTTGCAATGATAATTAGAACCTTTGAAGCGTGTTGCTTCATTTCGTCCTTGTCTCAGAAAGCGTCCTTCCTGAAGCAAGATGACAGGCAGAAATCCAGTCTAATGGATGTCTTGGACCTTAGACCAAGCCCCCCCCCCCCCACCCCGCCCCACACCTGAACAGGGAAAGCAGATATGGTGGGCCGGAATGAGACAGAAGAGAGACACTGAAGCCTAGTCATGATGTCTTCTGTTGTCTCCTTCTTAACTGGAGTCATTTCCATACTTTAAATATCACTGAAAAAGACGTGTCTGGGTGGCTCAGTAGGTGAAGCTCCCACTCTTGATTTCAGCTCAGCGTGTGATCTCAGGGTCCTGAGATCCAGCCCCATTGTGGGCTCTGCACTCAGCACAGGGTCTGCTAGAGAATCTCTCTCCCTCTGCTCCCCTCACCCCTGCTCACATATTCTCTCTCTGTAAAATAAAGAAAGAAATAAGTAAATATTACTGAAATGACTCATTAGAGCTACAGTCCTTTTAAATTAGTTATTTTTGAAGGAACTCCAGTAATTCAGAATCAACTCGTTTATGCAGCAAAACAAGGCATCCTGCTTGCTTTCACCCAGCAGCAACATGCACCACAATCAGAGGTTTTATCATTGCAGTTTAACTGAGATATGTGTAGAAGATTTGGGTATTTCAGTAAAATAAATAAAATCATCATCATCATCATCACTATCATCATCATCTTGTATTTAAATGAAAATATCCCAAGGGATAGTCTTAAGTTTTGGCTTTTAACTCTGTGAGGGCCCCAGGGAGAGGGGTTAGGGTTAGAGGTCCCGAAGCAGGGCACTGTTCTCATTGTGGACATGAAAGGGAATGCCCAACAATCTCGGGGGACCTCAGACTTGACCTTCCCTCAGCACAATGGTTGTAGCACCACACAGTTAAAAGCTAGTACTAGAAATCATAGCTTTTTTTTTCCCTTAACTGCCTAAGTATTTTTAATCTTGCAATAAGCTTTTGCTTTTATATTATATCAGTCTTCCTCTACCGAGAATTGTAAAGAAAAGCCTTGCTCAATTTTCTCCTGGTAATAATAAAAACAACGGCAACACAATCTAAATAGAAAAATAACCTCATTTTTATACCAATAGTGGGAAATCACTGGTGGGTTTGCCCAAGGTTGTGGAATCAGTATTCTAATTCTGCAGCTTGTAACCTGAGGGCTGCTCAGTTGGGGTCTGAAGGGCAGGAAGAGGCGACTCTCTGAGACTGCTTCCTTTCTTGGTCTCTCAAAGCTAGAGCCAGAGTATCTCAGGAGCAGGGGAGAATTCAAGTTTTAAAAATAGATTAAGTCTCTCGGGTCACTTGTGTACCTGTTAGTACCCAAGGCAGAAAAATCCCAATTCCCTTCAAGATAAATCCTTTGGGAATACCTTGTTTACTCAAAAGCTATACCTAGAACCTTTCCCTCAGACAGCTAAATCCCCTTCCTCCATTCAGTGACTTTGATTTTTCATTATTTGACCTGAATTGAACTTGCCAAAATCACCAGTGATCTCCAGTGTTGTCAAACCAATAGATATGTTTTAGTCTTCTGTGTACTTAACTTCTTAGCCTCATTGCAAACTGTTCACAACCCTTTCGTCTTGAACATCCTCTTATCGGCTCCCGTGGCACTACGTACCGCCTCCCCATCTGCTCTCCTCAGCCTTCTGCTGCTTATCTTCCGGTTCTTGACCTCAACATGCTCAGTGGCTCCAGACTCCGCTGTTGCCTGGCTTCTGTTGTTCCTTGAATCAGCCGTCAGCTCATCTCTAGTGTGGTCCTACTGTGTGCCAGTCCCTGCGAGATTCTGGGGGGCAGACTAATGAACAAGACAGAAAAATCTCTGCAAGCAAGAGACTTATGTGATGTGGGAAGGGTCCTAAATGCATAACGGATGTAATGTCGATAGTGTGAAGGTCGGGGGCGGGGGAGCGTGTTGGATATTGCTAGTGTAGCCAGGGTGGTGATGGAGAGCTTCTCTGGGAAGGCAAATGTGGGCTGGTCTCGATGTACTAAGAAGAAGGCAGTCATGTCAAGATGGGGCTGAAGGGTATTTCAGACAGAAGGACCAGCCCAGGCCAAGAACACACTTGTTTGAGGATGGAGCAGTGCTGGAATCCCACTCTAGATCCCATCAGCGGTTCCCACGATTTTAAGTATCACCGCCGTGGTAATGAACCCTGTGTTTCGGTAGCAGAGCCCTCCTCCCAGTCCACACAGTGTAGCTGACCGTGCACTGGGCTGCTGACAGCTTCCATAGAGCAGATACACATGGAATGGTCAGCGTTCTGAGCATCGTCTGCTCTCCTCCTGCATTCCCCTGCACAGGAACTGATGGCCCCCTTTATTGAGTTCCTCAGACAAATAAATGCATTTTCTTCAATCCTGATGACCGGATCAGTTACTAAATCTTTTGCATTTCCCATCCAACACAACGAGATCTGTCAGGGGCTCTGAAGCACCGTGTCCATGCAAGCTTCTACCACCTCTTGTCTGAACTCTGTGGACAGCTTCCTCCGTCTGTCTGCCTCTCTCTGCTCGATCTTCCCAACCAGTGTTCTAGGAGTAGCCAGAGTGAAGGCCTTCACCTAAGCAGACCTCACGTGAGCATCGTCACTGGTTTCCGACTTGGTTTCTACTTCCTCTCCAGCTGCAGTGAGATGGGAAACACGGAATTCTCCTTTTTGGTTATGTGAATGTTCTGGTGCCTATCCTCCCTGAGGGCTCGATTTGGGCTGTTTACTTGCCAGAAGGGTTACGGTGTGCGCTCTGCCCATGGCTAACTGACCCTCACCCTCAAATGTCAGCCAGAATGCCATGGCCCTTCAGGGGTCATCCTGACCGATCCCATCCTGAAACGGGGGCTCCCTCCACTCTCTCTAGGCATGTTTTTCCTTTTCCTCATGGCACAGATTCCAAGCTGTAACTGCATACTGCTTTATGTTTTGTTGTTGTTATTGTTGTTTTTTTAAGATTTTACTTATTTATTTGATAGAGATCACAAGTAGGCAGAGAGGCAGAGAGAGAGAGGAGGAAGCAGGCTGTCCGCAGAGCAGAGAGCCTGATGCAGGGCTCGATCCCATGACCCTGGGATCATGACCCGAGCTGAAGGCAGCTGCTTTAACCCGCTGAGCCACCCAGGCGCCCCTGCTTTATGTTTTTATTGCTTGGCGTTTTCTCCATGAGGTCTCCTTGTTAAGCCCCCAAGGGGCGAAGGCAGGACCTCCCTCTACGGGGCCGTCGGTCACCATGCTGCTGAATGGATGATGACGAACTGAATGAAATCGGCCACAATTAACTTAGTATTTCTATTTTCAAGTGTTATTTCCATGGTGATTTGGATTACTCTAGCATATCACAGAAATAATCATTTGAGTTGTTTGCTTCTTATGAATAAAAATGCATAGTCTCTTCAAAAAATGTTAACATGTCTCATTGGCTTTTAAATATAACACAGTAACACTATAGGAAACCACTACAAATGGTACAGACAGAATTTCTAGTCCACTTCCTTCTAGGTTGAAAGGCCTGATTTCCCATACAGCTAGTTTTATTTGAATTACAAGACACTAAACCCTGTTTCTGAATGACAATTCCAGTTATATTTCTTAGCCGTTGCTTACATAATGCAAATAATCTTTCTTTCTTTTTTTTTCTTTTTTACTTTATGAGAAGTGCATGTTGCTGTCAGTATAATATTATTTTACCTGTATTCTTTCTGTGTGGGATTTTGTCTTCCCCTAATCTTTTATAAAGGAAATTTGTGTTTCATAACATCCCTGGCTGATATTTCCCCAAGGATGCGAATCCTAGAGACAGACTCATGGAATATTAGAGTTGAAAGAACACACTGAAGTAATTCCGCTTAGAGCTTTTGCAGGAGAAGAGCAGAGGAACAAATATGGTAGCAATATTGTCTTTATTGAGCAGTGCCCAGCAGATTGCCTGAACCATCATTAAAGCTTCACAAGAAGGTTGCATGGTAGGTGATTCAGATGAGAACACAGAGGCTCATAGAGGTTGTGTAAGGAGCTCACCCAAGGTCCTGCGGCCAGTAAAAGCATCCATCCTCCATCCCGGCTCCGCGGCCACCACAGACTGACAGCCATTTGGCTTTTCTGCCCTTCAGTCTCCAGCACTGAAAAACAAACACCGGGACCCTATTTTTTAACCTTTTTATTAGTCATTTCCTATGATGTTTCTAACACAAGCCCTATCTTTTATTTTTCAATCTGTATCCTTTAGTAATGATACCTGATTACTTTCCTTCCTTTAGCAGGAATTATATTTTGTCCTATTGGTAGGAAAGATGTTGCCAAATTAGCTCCGATGATGTCTTTTCCACTGTCTACTAAAGTTCCATTTTCTAAAGAAACATAAAAATGTTGAATAAGGAAACCCCCATGCTAGGTACTGCTTGCAAAAGTAAAAATCTAACTCAGGACTCACGTAAAATATTTCAAAATGTGTGTATTTGACTAAATGTGCGTACACTGTTCAGCGTTTAACTTTCAAATTATGGCTACGTGTAACTAAGCACACACACGCATACGTAGCGAAGGAGGCGCATCTGAATGTCATGTGGGATCATATATGAACTGATACCTCAGGAAGAAGTAAGACTCTGCCTCTCGTGAAGATCCTCATGCACAAAGCTTCAGAGTTGGGACATCACCTCAGTAGCTGACCTGGGTTCTCCATATTTGTTAGTACTGCTTTCTAAGCAATTCTGCTGCGCTGCGTGGCCTTCCCATATTCATTCTGCTCTCCATGCCTTTGCTTATTCTGTTCATATGCCAGGGTACCCTCCTCTTTGGCAGACCCTGGACTCCTCTTGACACATCCCAAGTCATCTGTGCCTCAAGCCTTGAGGTCCTTCAAGCGCAGATTAGAATTCTTGTTTTCTTTCTTTTAGTTACTCCCCCTACTTCATCCTTGACTTTTTTTCTTTTCCTTCTGATCACTTCTGCCTTTCTTCTTTATTTTATTTCTTTTCCCCTTTTGTTATTTGATTTGAAGACTATTTTTGGAGCATTTTTAGTTGCCTAACAAAACTGAAAAGAAAGTACAGAGATTTCCTGTATACTTCTCTCCACCACACAGGCACAGCCTCCCTCACAATCTGGGGAGCCCCCAGCAGATGATGCACTTAGTGCAACTGATGAACCTATGTTGGCATGCCATCATCACCCAAAGCCCGCAGTTTACATGGGGAGCCACTCAGTGTTGTATACTCCACGGGCTTGGATGAATGTGTAAAGACATGTATCTAGCCTTATAATATCATTCAGAGCCCTTTCACTTTCCTACAGATCCTCAGTGCTCTGCCCGTCCATCCTTCCCCCTTCTGTACACCTGGCAACCACTGACCGTTTTGCTTCTACATGGTTTGGCCTCTTCAGAAAGTCAAACAGCTGGGATCGATAGTATGTTGTCTTTTCAGATTGGCTTCTTTCCCTTGGTGATATCCACTTACGATTCTCCCATATCCTGAGGGGCCTGGGTGAGAGGTTAAGCCTCTGCCTTCTGATCAGGTCCTGATCCTGGGGTCCTGGGATCAAGCCTCCCATCAGGCTTCCTGCTCAGATGGGGGTCCGCTTCTCTCTCTTGCTTTTCCTCTGCCTGTCCCCACTGCTCATTCTCGCTCTCTCTCAAATAAATAAATAAAATCTCTTAAAAAAAAAATCCAAGAACTCAGGGGCACAGGTTACAGGTCATTATTGATTTAAAGAAGTATAACTTAATTATTCATAATTTATAAAATTGAAGCATTATGAACATAATATATCATTATTATTTCTTCCAAGTATTTTTACCTTTGGATTTTCAAAATGACCGTGGCCATACTGCAAGAAATGTATTCTGTAATAGTCACAAACTGTGTTCTCCTTCTTATTTATACACTTTCAGAACGTCTGGATAATGCGCGGAGTGAGATTACCCATACAAATCTCCTGAGATGAGAATTTTGAAAGAGGCCAAAGCACTTTGATTTATTGATATATTAACTATAATGTTAAACTATGTATGTCACATAAATTTTCAGAGAATTTAACATTTATCAACTCTTAAAATACTTTAAAAACGTTTATTATATAGTATTACTGTCAGCAAATATTAATAAATGCTGTATATTACAAAAATATAAATGATACACAAAACATTGCTATCAAGTAGCATTGATGTATCAATATTAATACTACTTATGCAAAACTATTTTATATAAGCAAACATATAGTTATAAACATACATTTGCTTGACCACTTATATTTATTTTATGTAAAATCTAAATTATTTAATAGCGGGGTACATATGAAATACATATATGTGATAAATATACACATAAAGTATGTGATACATGTTTATAGAATTTGTATTTACTGTGTTAGAATGCCTTTATTTTTTAAAATATTTATTTATTTATTTTAGAGAGAGGGGAGGGGGGAGGGGCAGTGGGAGGGAGAGAGTCTCAAGCAGACCACTTGCTGGTTGGGGAGCCCGATGCAGGGCTGGATCCCACACCTCTGAGATCATGACCTGAGCTGCAACGGAGTCTGATGTTTAACCAACTGAGCCACCAGCACCCCAGTCAGAATGTCTTTAAATATAAGGTTCTGAAATCTCTTATACACTATTATGAGAAAGAAATTTTCTATGGGTACTCATCACTTGGATATGTATTTCCTATTTTTGAAATCTAAGAATTGACAACTAAGGTTTATATCATTTAAATAAAGTATCTTTATATATATAAAGATTCTTTATATAGATATAAATATAGATATATATCAGAATCAATCATAGTATACATTGATGGGGTTTTTACCATTATCCTTCTCATCATTCAAAGTTATGCAAGGTAACATACATCCCATGCAAAGTATCATAAATTGTCCTGGTCAAATGCTGTCTTTACTGTTCGAAGACCATAAATAATTAGGGACCCTGTGAGATATTTCTAAGATGGCCTAAGCCATTTTCAAGACTCCTAAGTCCAGGGTCCTTAAATTTTCAAAAAGAGACCGAGGCAGAAATGACACTGGTGGGACCCAAGCTAAGGCTTCCTAGTCCCCAAATGATGGCCACTATGCCTTTGTGGGAGCCAAGACAGGTGTACAGAGACATCTCTGTCTAGCGCTGTCAGTATGCATCCAGCTAGACATCTCGGGGTGGCATGGAGTCAGACCGATAGCTGTGGCGACAATCCTCAGGGCTTTCATAGAAATTTCAGGGCCGTTCATTTTGCAGATGCCGTTTAGGCTGATTCTATACTAACATATTCTTATTTTTCATTTTATTTGAGTACTAAAATAAACATCTCAGTTTAATTTGAAGATACAGGAGGAAAATACCCCCACTCTGAAAATTCACTGCCATAGTAATTTTAGCAGTTAGAAAGATAAGTATTAATATCACAGCCCTTGTAAGAAGTCTACTTGTTTTTCCCTCTGGCAGAAAAACAATCTAGAAGAGGCAATGTTAATGGCAAGAGGATTTGGAGTATTTAAAATTACCTGTACCATAAGATCCTCATCGGTAGTAGTTATAATACTGTTAGAAAGACAGGAGGTTTTCAAGGACAGCCAACTTGTCCTTATTTGTTGTGCAGTTGAGAACCATTAAAGTATTGAACATTCCTTGATGATATATTCATTACTGTTATATTTTATTACATTGGAAGCTAATAAACATATGTGTATGTGCATATATAGTATGTGTGTGTGTGTGTATGTGTGTGTGTGTGTGTGTGTATGGAGAGAGAAAGAATCTCAAGCAGGCTCCATGCTGAGTGTGGAGCCTGATGTGGGGCTCAGTCTCACAACCCTGATACCATGACCTCAGCTGAAATCAAGAGTCTGATGATTAACTGACTGTACCACCCAGGTGCCCAGGAACTAAAATGTATTTTAAAAATGAATTTCTGTAAACTAAGAGTTTGATTTAAGAGTAGGCAGTAAAACTAGAAATAAGAGAACATGGCAGAATCTACATGTACAAATGTTAATAGTGGGTATTCAAGTACTAGTGTTTTAGAAGTTGGCAAATTGGGACTCCTGGGTGGCTCCATGGGTTAAAGCCTCTACCTTCAGCTCAGGTCATGATCCCAGGGCCCTGGGATCGAGCCCCGCATCGGGTGCTCTGCTCAGAGGGGAGCCTGCTTCCTCCTCTCTCTCTGCCTGCCTCTCTGCCTACTTGTGATCTCTCTCTGTCAAATAAATAAATAAAATCTTAAAAAGAAAGAAAGAAAAGAAAAGCTCTCTCAACTTCTTCTTCCTTTTTAAAAAATATTTATTTATTTATTTATTTGACAGAGAGAGATTACAAGTAGGCAGAGAGGCAGGTAGAGAGAGGGGAGGGGGGAAGCAGGCTCCCGCTGAGCAGAGCACCCGATGCAGGGGCCCTGGGTTCATGAGCTGAGCCGAAGGCAGAGGCTTTAACCCACTGAGCCACCCAGGTGCCCCATCTCTCAACTTCTTAAAAAAAAAAAAAAAAAAAGAACAACAACTGGCAAATTAATGCAACGAGGGAAGAGACAGAGTCCAGACAAAATGTCTGGCGTGGTATAAATTAGGCATTTGGAAAATGTCATCCTAGGAGCTCACATAAGGGGCTACAAGTTCTGCAAGTTCTGTTGCTTGAGAGGTATTTCATTGCTGTTCCTTTAACCTGAGATCCAAAACAGTAGATGAAAGCCATGTGTTTTTGATAATTTATTTCTGTGTAAGCTATCTCTTTAAAACTGTGATGTTGCACTTGTAAGACTTTATCATCCCAATGTCACTAAATTTTTATTTACCTCCTTCTATAAACCTTGTAAATATTTGCTTACTATTCTGGGATTGAACCAACTACTGGTAAAGACTAAGTGTTCAGCAGAAACAGGGAAAATTTACTCAAAATTCTGTTAGGCATGTGGAAATATCCTATGTGATACTCTGTTAAAACGAGACTAATCTTGTTGTATCTAATGAAATAATTTAATACAATAGCAAAATGGTTTGGAGATTAACAATTAAGTTAGTGGTTTGTTTTTTTTAGGAAGAACTAACCTAACTAAGTTTTATTCTTGATGAGATAAAACTTCTTGAGCATCAAAACGAGGAAATGTATCAAGAAGTAGAGATCGCTTTTTATTGCAGTAAAGAAATACTGAGTCTATTAAATGTGGAAGGAAGAAATGTCAGTGTTGACTTATTTCAAACTGATTATAGCCAGAAAGTCTTAAGTTTATGGTGCCCCTCAAACACATATGCATGCAATGGGATGTCTGTCATCTAAAGGTCACTGATGGAGTGGAGATATTGCTACCAAGGAATTTCAACCAGAATGGTTTCTGTACGACAACATGTTTTATTGTTATGCAACTAAAAGCATGTCACCTTTCTGAAGGTTCAGAATGGTTAGAATTAGTCTCAGAATTGATCCAGGGGACACATATCTTTGGGTCTCTAAAGAAATGAGTATCAACAATAACAATACGCTATAATATATTCCAGGAGCCATGTCACTAAAGAATCTGATTTTCTTTCAATGACTCTTATTTTGGATTATTTATTCCAAAGGTATACAAGCTAAATTTTAAAAACAACAACACAAAAATGGCACCTTCCATGACGATTTTAATTTTCCAGCCAAGCCATGGTTCCAGTACTCTGGAGATGGCTTATGGGCGGCTATGGGAAGCCACTGAGCCTGGTCCTTTTACCACAGGAAAATTGCCAGCAGATGGCACTTGCGCTGAAGCCGCCTGTCTTGAAGCGTACGGCTTCCCGTGTGTCTGTGTCATTGCGGATATACACGAAAACACCTTTTTACTTCACCTTTTGGTACTTAGTGTCTTTTCTTTATAAATGGAATATTATTATTAAGAATTTTTTAGAATTATTATTTTTTCTATGTAACATCTTTTTTAAAATTAACATATAATGTGTTATTAGCCCCAGGGGTACAGGTCTGTGAATCACAGGCTTACACACTTCACAGCACTCACCATAGCACATACCCTCCCCAACGTCCATCACCCAACCTCCCTCTCCCTACCCTCCTCCCCCCAGCAACCCTCAGTTTGTTTTGTGGGATTAAGAGTCTCTTATGGTTTGTCCCCCTCCCGATCCTGTCTTGTTTCATTTTTTCCTTCCCAATCCCCAAGCCCCCGCCCTTCCTCTCTAATTCCTCATATCAGGGAGATCATATAAAGCCTCACTTTAAGGTACAAAGCTCTTGAATATATAACATTTCATTAGCTTATTGCAGCAAATGTAAGGAAAGGAAACTGGATTTTTCAATCAATAGGGTCATGACTCTGGCCCTAGTTTTCTTTCCCTTAGGATGGCTTTACTATTATCACCTCACAGAATGGGTGTATGGATTCAGGCTAACACAATATGTAAGTGACCCTTGGGGTTTCTAGCTGATATTGTATATTTAAATTTAAAATCATCATCATTATTGTAATTATTATTCTTAGTGTTTTATTTTTAATTATGCCTAATTATTTTACTAATTGTAATTCTTGTCCCCACAGATTTGTCTATAGTCTCCTTTATCAGACATGTAGTTGTTTATACCTCTGTTCTATTAGTTGCTTCTTTCTCTATAGCACTGGTCTAGCTGTACAGTTGGCTGCAAATAGATTAATATTGAATTTTAAAAAATTAAATTCTATTTATTTATTTATTTATTAATGTTGAATTTTAATTGACAATCACAAGGCATGTCCTCAAGGAGTGGGATAATTTGATGGGAGAAGCATCTTCTTCCTGCTGGACATACTTCATGGGAATCTTGATATTGTGAATCAAGACACTTTGAAGAAGGCATTTAAATATATATACATTAATATAATTTACACATTTTAAATCACAGTTAATTAAAGCATTTTACAAACTATCTAATCTGGATCTGTTCAGCCGTTTGCATAGTTTTACATCTTGTTTTAGTATTAGTTAATACCCATCAGATGTTTCCAGTTTTGATTTTTATCTGCAAGGTTTTGACTAAAGTTTTATATATTTATTAATATCTGTGGCATGTGTCCCATGAGATATGAAAGGATGTAATTTGACAAAATTGGAGTTAAAATGATATTCAACCGAGGAAATCCTCTCTTTTGAAAGCATTTCTCTGAGGCACTGGGGATCCTTCCTGAAGCAGACTGAGCTCCACGACTCCTTCCAGCTTTATAGCTTCAGCTCTTAGGAAAATTAATTGGTCATGATGCTGATGGGATGGGTGGTTGGGATTTATGGAGCTTATTGTTTATTTGTATATAACCTGTCTGTCACCATGTCATTGTTGTCATTATCCCATTAAGAGCCTATCTCTGTTTCAGAAAACCAGCCATATTTTATATTTAGTCTCTCATCACTTTTCTGTTATCTTCTGCCATCTGCAAGCCATTCAGGCTTGTCTAACTCATTCTGTGCTCTCACAAAATTCCAAGTAAGTAACCTTTCTGGAATAAATAAGAGACTTTGACATTATCTTTAAAAAGACCCAGAGCGTTTTGATCTGACTTGGATGGGTACGTCCAATTTCTTTCATTTCTTTTTATTATGATTCCATGGGAAAAAAAAAAACAGAAAAGGGGAATTAGAAGTAGACCTTTTTTGTAAGGCTTTATGCTGTGTTTCTGAGCTCTTTGTTATTGTAGAATAGTGAAGTAAGAGCCACACTACGGCAGATGGCTTCTGATGAAAGCAGCGATGCCCACTTACCTCGATGAGGCTGTTTTCGTGTAACACAGCAAAGACCATTGTGCTTGGGGGTAAGCAGGACACATCTAAGTGATGATGACAGGAAAAACACTGCACAAGTAATATTCTGCACTGGGAATTGAGGTCTCTTTGGGAAATAGATTTTAGAGACTGATTAAGAGACCACTGCTTACTGATTGAGAACTCTGCCCTAGCACATAGTGTAGACTATGAAACCATGGGGTTGGGGATAAAAGTAGGGCAGCCATGCCCCCCTTCTCTGTAAGGGATATATTCCCAGATTCCAGATGGATGCTCGAAACCATGGACGGTATGGGACCCCATAGGCACTAAACATACACAGATACGATAAAGTTTAATTTGATTAATTCAGGCACAGTGACAGACTAACAACAATCACTACTAATAGAAAAGACCAATTATAACAACGTTATCTAATGAAAGCTATGTGGATATTGTCTCTCACTCTCTTTCAAAATAATCTATTTTCCCATACTCACCCTTCCTCTTCTGGTGATAATGTGAGATGATAAAATGCCTACATGACAGATGAGTTGAGGTGAATGTCATAGGAGTTGTGACATAGCTTTAGGATTTAGAGCACCTGATTTTGGACCATGGTTGACCCCATGGTCATGTAACTGAAACCACAAAAGGTGAAAATGTGGATAAGGGGGAATGTTCTAGAACTATCAGATTGATAGAAGTTGATTAGCTGATATGACATCGATTTATAACTTGCTAGGATGCACACACATACACACACCACAGTGGTAACATACAAATAACATAAAGTTTACCATATGAAGTATTTTCCTTGTATATGATTTTGTGGCTTTTGGTACACTCATTGTTGCCCACCTGTCACCACCATCCCTCTCCAGAAACATTGTAGCTTCCCTACTGAAGCTCTATGCATATTAAATGATAATTCCACAGGTCGTTCTCCCTATGCCTTGAGAAGCTAGCATTCTATATCCTGGCTCTGTGAATTTGACCGCTCTTCCCCTTAACCTCTGCCTGTCCCTAGACAGAAAGTGAGTCTCTTGTAGGCAGCATATGGTTGCATCCTGGTTTGTTGTTTATCCATTTTGCCAAACTATGTCTTTAACTGAGGAGTATATTAGCCTGCTAGAGCGACAAATCACAAATTGAGTGACTTAAGCAATAGAAATTTATTTGCTCAGTATTCTGGAGGCAGGGACTTAAGATCCAGCTGTTGGCAGGGTGTTTCACATGATGGCTCTCTCCTTGACTTGTAAATGGTTTTCTTTTCCATGTGTCTTCACATGGTCTTCCCTCTGGTATCTGTGTCTAATTCTCCATTTATAAGGACATCTCTCTTACTGGAATACACACACCCTAGGGACTTCGTTCTAACTTAGTCACCTCCTCAAAAACCCCATCACCGATGCAGTCGTGTTCTGAGGAATGGGGGCTAGGGGCTCAACATATGAATGTTGAGGGGAAACAATTCAAACCACACACGCCATTGATTCCGTTTACATTTCAAGAAAGTACGGATTGGAAGGCACTTATTTATACCACTTTTGTTTGTTTCCCGTTTGCCTTACAGCACTTTTGTCTCTTCCATTACCATCTTCCTTTATGTTCAGTTCATTTTTCTTCTGACCTAGTAGGATTCCTTTCTCATTTCCTTTTTTGTATATTCGATAGATATCTTCTTTATGGTTGCCGTGAAGATGACACGTAAGATCCTAAAGTTACGACAATCTGTCTTAAACTGATACCAACTTAACTTCCGTCACAAAGTTATAGTCCGTCACCGCTCCCTCACCACCACTTTGTGCTCCTGATGTCACAAATTACATCTCTGTATGCTGTATACCTATTAATGCATATTTATAATATGTTTAGGCATTTATCTTTTAAATCATGTAGAGAATTTTTTACATGGAGTTGTGAATCAAAATGACAAAATAGTGGATTTTTTAAATATTTGTCTCTACATTTACCTTTACAAGAGAACTTCGTGTTTTCATATTGTTTTGAATTATTGTCCAGTGTCCTTTCATTTCAATTTGATGGACTCCCTTTAACATTTCTTATAGGGCAGACCTATAAGTAATGAATCGTCTTTGCTTTTTTAGTTTTTTGTTTGTCTGTTTGTTTTTGTTTATTTGTTTGTTTTATTTTTTTCATATTTTAAGATCTTATTTATTTATTTGACAGATAGAGATCACAAGCAGGCAGAGAGGCAGGCAGAGAGAGAGGTGGAAGCAGGCTCCCCGCTGAGCAGAGAGCCCAATGTGGGGCTCGATCCCAGGACCCTGAGACCATGACCTGAGCTGAAGGCAGCGGCTTAACCCACTGAGCCTCCCAGGCACCCCTGTCGTTGTGTTTGTTGGTGGTGGTAGTGGTGGTGTTTGGTCTTAATATTTCCTTCATTTTTTGAGAAAGTTTTGCTAGTTATAGAATTCTCTGATTTTTTTTTTCTTTCAGCACTTAAATATTTCAGCAACTAAATATTAAATATTAAATATAATATAAATAAATTAAATATTAAATATTAAATATTTCTGTACTTCCACTTTTCTGCTGAGAAGACTGCTGGGATGGTCTCTTGGTGATGAGATGTTTTTCTTTTTCTGCTTTCAGGATTCTTTCCTTGTCTTTATCAGATTGACGATGTGTCCCATTGTGAGCTGCTTTGAGTTTGTCCTACTTGGAATCTGTGTAGCTCCTAGGATTTGTATATTTATGGCTTTCCTCACATTTCCTCAAAATTCATATTTAAGACAGTTGTTTTAAAGTCTTTGTCTAGTAAGTCTGATGCATGTGTTTCTTCAGGGACTATTTCTGGAGATTAATTTTATTCATGTGAATTGCACACATTTTTCAATTTTTTGAATGCCTTGTGATCTTTGTGAAAAACTGCTTTGGGAAGAAACAGCTACCTTTCCCAGTTTTGCAGAATATTGTGGAAGACTTTAAAAATAGGTGATGCCCTGACCCTTAGGCTAGCTTAGCATGAAGACTTAAGGTCTTCTTAGTCTTGTCTGGGAATGTGTCCTATCTGGGTCTGTGTGTGTGCTTCTCCAGTCCCCCATTCAGATGCTTCAAAATATCTTATTTCCCTGGAAAGCCTCACTCCAGCTTCTCAGGATCTTAGCTGTTCTGTTACATTCTTCTGCCTGTAATTTCTTGGCCCCAGGTGCCTGCATGCCTGTGGTCCCTGAGCCCTTTCTACATGTAGCAGGCCACCAGTGCCTTCCATGGCTTCTGACTGCCATTCCCCATATGAGCTCCATGACAGGCAAAGGGGGGGAAAATGTCTTTCATGTAGCCCACAGACCAGAATATTGCAAACAATGTTCTCTTTGCTTCTTCATCCTCAGTGAGGGAACCAGGAATGAGGTCACTGTGCCATGTCAGGGAAGGCATAGGGTAAGAATAAGTTAAACTTTCATGAACTCTCCTGCTATTATGAATGTGGCTTCTTCACTGGATATTCAGTTGGCAGCTATCATCGTCTGACTAGTTGTCAGAGCTCCTAAAAAGTTACTTTATTCCATCTGTAGTTTTTATTTGGTGTTTCCATGGCAGAAAGAGAGCCTGGAGCTTTCTATTCCACAATATTACTCATGTCACTGCCCTATGTGCTAGATTATTTTTAAATGATCATGAGAAGAGCAAATGTGTAGGAAAGAAAGTTTTAGAGTTGAAAGCATTTCTCATACCGTACTGTTAAATGATTTTTAGATGATATAAAAATCTCAATTAAAACCTGTAAGAAATATAGATGAACTAATTTGGAATAATGAAGTACTTCCTAACAATGTATTTATTTAATATATTCTAGAAGGACTTGTAGTTAATGTAGGATTATGTCCATATCCCAGATTCATCCTAACATAGGAAGGAAAACTGAATCTTGATATAATTATCATCACTTTTTAATGCATAGTTTTAATAAAATGCTTAAAGATTTCAATATTTATCCAGGTATCTGTATTTCTTTCTTTTGGAATCATATAAAATACATGTTGGGAAGTTATATATATATATGTGTGTGTGTATATATATACACATACATACATGCATGTACATATATACATACATATATGTGTGTGTATACACATATATGTATGTATGTATGCACACATATGTGTGATATTATTTATATTATATATATATTATGGATATATACATATAGGTATTATCTGTATTTACATATGCAGATAATAAGATCATCTATCCAAATGGGCTTAAGCTGTAGGAAATATGAATTATCCAACAGGATGTTGAGATAGGTTAATTTCCGGAATTGGTAAATTTTCTGTCTCAACTATGACGTCAAGGGTCCTGATTCTTGCCATATATCTTTTAACCCATCCATATTATTGTTCCCATCTTTGGACCATAGCAAAATGGTACCAAAACTTCCACGTTCAAAATCCAGACACAGTAAGATCCAAATAAAAACAGAGATGATCTCTACAGGCTCCCTGGAATGTCTTCCCAGGGGCATGGTTACAGACTTCCCCTCATGTCTCACTGAATATAACTGGATCACAGCTTAGCAAATTTCTGGAAAGAATGAAGGACTTCCCTTGGTTGCATTAGACTGCTTAGATAGGATTGGATGAGTGTTTGAGTGGCAGTTTTCCTATTCATTGAGCAAGCAAGTACTTCAAAATCATTGCAGTACTGTCACTGTGACTGTACATCATCCCAATAGGAAAGGCTTTTCCCGGAACAGAATCAGCAGATAAAGCAGCATGTCTATAAAAGAACAGTATTTGGGTTTTTAACTCAATGATAAACTTGTCCAATGTTGAAAACATAAAAGGTAGTTTTATTTAAGGTGCCTTTTGTATCGGTATGAACTTTATCCATGGATTGTGGATCAAGGCTTTCTTCTGTATGAGCTTCGGCACTTTCATGACTCTGCTCTTTTTTCATGGTGTTGCTGTAACCTGTCATAAAGTTGTCCATAATGAGCAAATACGTTTTTCAGAACTAAATTTTGCCCATTTCATAGAAGAAGCATTCTAACTAAACAATGCCAGCATCCTTTCACTGGATAAGAAGTCTTTTTCAGACATAAGAAAAAGATTCATTTTAATATAGCTGAAGTATCTTAATTCTGAATAAACCACAGTTTTAAGTTATCATAATTTAAGCATCAAGCCTGATTAACATAAATTTATTCTCTGACGATTTCCCCAACAGCTACACAAAATTACAAGAATGTTTCTCTCTATTCCAGTGAGTCAAGGAGGTGTTGCTTTGCTTTCCGACACGTGTGCAGATCCTGGGATTCCGGAAAATGGTAGACGAGCAGGTTCTGACTTCAGGTAGGTGATATATGGGTTATTTGAATAGCATGTTATTTTCAAATGCATAAATAGATATAATTTCTATTTGTCATCCTTAACTACTATGTCCTTTTGAATTAAAGGGACAACTTCTCAATTATTATGCAGCTATATTATCTGCAGAACTCTAGAGCATATTGTGTTGAAAACTTCCCCATGTTCTAGTGTGGATGCTTTTCACTCTTTGCATCAGTCCTAAAAATTTAATCCCAAATATGTACGATCAGAATTTGTCTCCAGAATTTTTTCTCCTCTTTTTAATTAATTACCTTCCCATATTCTAATGCATTTTGGTTGATGTTTTAAAAAATAAATGGCGCGGGGTGCCTGGGTGGCTCAGTGGGTTAAAGCCTTTGCCTTCAGCTCAGGTCATGATCCCAGGGTCCTGGGATCGAGCCCCGCATCGGGCTCTCTGCTCGGCAGGGAGCCTGCCTCTCCCTCTCTCTGTGCCTGCCTCTCTGCCTACTTGTGATTTCTGTCTGTCAAATAAATAAATAAAATCTTTTTAAAAAATGGCGCAAAAATTTACCTATAGCCTCACAATTACTTCATTCAGGTTCTAGAATAATGAATATAAGTGGCAGTCAATGCAATTTTTTTTTTCAGAAAATGTTATGATTCATTTTATTAAAAGGACTGTGATGAGCTAGAGACTACCTCCCAGTTATGGCAGTATTAACGTAGTGCATTATAATTATATCATTATTTATATAAATAATAATTACAGTATCATTCCTTTGGATTTTTGAATTCCTTTCCATTAGTTCAAGAAACATTTGCCAGCTTACAAGGTGGATACTCATACTGTGAGCAAGCTTCAAAATAAAGAATGAAGGGGCATAAGGGAAATATTTTCCTCTCCTAAAATCTCACCATTTTTAAAAGGAAAACAGGAAGATAGGTATAGAGAGTTTGGGCTGGTAAAGTGAGCTGAAACTGAAAATGTAGTTAAAGGGGAGCCTGGGTGGCTCAGTCGGCTAAGCATCTGACTCTTGCTCTCAGCTCAGGTCGTGATCTCAGGGTTGTGAGATCAAGCCCCAAGACAGGCTCCAGGATCAGCATGCAGTCTGTTTGAGAGTCTCTCTCCCTCTCCCTCTGCACCTCCTGCTTATTCTGTCTCTGTCTCTCTCTTAAATAAATAAACACATCTTTAAAAAAAAAAAAGCAGTTATACCACCAAAGAAGGAAGAAGTGTAATTGTAGTAGCAATGGTTATTTTTAAAAATGTTATTTAATTTTAATTTTTAATTATGTTAATTTCAAGTGTACAATATAATGGTTCAGATATTTTTTACATTTCTCCATGTGCATGAAGATGAGCATGATCTTAATCCCCTTTATTTCACTCCTCATCACCCTCTCCCTTCTGGTAACCGGGAGTTCTCAGAATTTAAGAACCTGGGGGTTCTTTTTTGTTGTTGTTTGTCTCTTTTTTTCTTAAACTCCATGTATTAGTGATAAAGATAAGTAGCAATAGCAATTTTTAAAAGGCTAGAGAAAGAATAATAAAATTGTCTATAGGCTGACTGTCATGAAGTTGGTATGATTATATATATACACACACACACAAACACAAATGTGTGTACATATCTATATACATATACACACACACACATATATATATAGTATTTTTCCATTAAAATGTAACAAAAGGCTTTTGGTTTCCTAGCAGTGTCTGTCCCGTTTGAAGTAGATGGAAAGTTGTATTGTTTTCAGGTTAAAGATACAAAGTTTGAGTACAGTTAAGGAGCTGGTGTTTTAGTTCAAGTTCCTTTGAAGCAGAGCCTGAGATGAGGAGGATTCTTTTTTCAAGTGATTTTTTTTTCTTTTCTTTTTTTTTTAATGTGCACTTTGGAGAAACAGAATGGAGGAAGCAGGATAGGGCCAGGGTGAAAACGAGCAAAGATGCAAACTGCTTTTAACTGGCGATGAGCTTCAGTCCCTGAACCAGGGAATTTTAGGCCACAGATCACACCAACCAGCTGGCTCTGTCTTTTATACACCTCCCCACCCTGCCCGCCTGTCCATCATTGGCTTCCATCGTTTGGCTCAAGGAAGTTCTCCAGAGCATGGCTTGGCTGCAGGAATTGTTAGCCCTCTCAGTGGGTGTGATGCGTCCTCATGGCTACGCTGGTCTAATAAAGACAGGGGCTGACTTCCACTGTCACATAAAATATGTCAGTTGAAGGCATTCAGGAATTTTATCACTGGAAGATAAACAAAATAAAATAAACTTACACATTCTTTTTTTTTTTTTTAATTTACACACTCTTGCTAGAATCCATCAAGTTAACGTATAATGTATTATTTATTTCAGGGGTACAGGTCTGTGAGTCATCAATCTTACACAGTTCACAGGGCTCGCCATAGCCCATGCCCTCCCCAATGTTCCATTGAGTTTTTTATCCTAGGTAATCCTTTCTTATCTCAAAAATGACTACCTCCATTTTCCCTCCCCCACAAAAAAATGTTCTCCATACCTCACTTCCAAATAACCGTACACATCCTTCCATTAGACTTTGTGGCATGAATTTTCATTATTGCTCACATGTCCATAGTCCCCATCTGACTCATGCTTCCCTGGTGCAGGAATGGTGTCTTAATCATCCTGCCTCTTGGTGACTAAAATAGTGCCTGCCTCCAAGGCACTCAGCATCTACGATTCAAGTGCACTTTGTGGATGAGGGAGATTGCCCGTTGGTACTCAGTCACCCCTGAAAATCTTCACAGGAATCTGGAAACATCTTTGATCTATTTGGCAGACCTCCTTTTTTAAACATAGTCAATTAAATGCTATCTGGCAATGCCAAATTGTTCAAATATCATCCTATAGTAAAGAGAGTTAGAGAAAAGTCTTAATCTCCAGAAGATCATGGGGAATTGAGAAACATCCAAGACCAGTCTCCAGTGTCCATTTAGCATAAGGGTAGTAATGAAACGTTTTATGAGCATCTTAGGTGACTATGCTGGCATTTTTTCTAGATCATTCTTTCTACAGCCTGATTTCAGAAGAAGAGGCTTAATTTTGGGATAAACATTAGCTCCTAAGGTTGTGTTGATGGGTGTTGGGGAAAGCCAAGGAGAAAATGGAGTACCTTATCTCAGATGAGATGTCCAGACTTCCAAATGTCTCATTTTCCTGGAGAATCTCTATTATTGCTTACATGTCTCCAAGCTCATGGCAATCAGATAATATAAGGGAAAATGACTTTAAAGATTAAACTTCTATAAGACTAAATGCAGGGGCAACTGGGTGACTCAGTCAGTTAAGCATCTGCCTTCGGCTCAGGTCACGATCGTGGGATCCTGGGGTGAGCCCCACGTTGGGCTCCTTGCTCATTGGAGAGCCTGCTTCTCCCTGTCCTTCTGATCCTCCTCCTGCTCATGCTCTTGCTTGATCTCTCTCTCTCTCTCTCTCTCTCTCTCAAATGAATAAATAAAAAATATTTTAAAAATGAATAAAAACTTGAGTGTATATGTGTGTGCATACATATGTGTGTATCTGCAGAACTGTGACAAGCCAGTTCTACTAACTTTTTTGTACACTTCAGAGGACTATCTCTCTAGATGATCCTGATAACTATAAACAAAACCTTTTTAAAAAGAGATTTTATTTATTTCTTTGTCAGAGTGAGAAAGAGAGAGAGAGAGAGCACAAGCAGGGAGATGGGCAGAGGGAGGGGCAGGTTCTGCACTGAGCAAAGAGCCTGGCGTGGGACTCTGGGATGATCCTGGGATCCCTGATCCCAGGACTCTGGGATGAGACCAGAGCTGAAGTTAGATGCATAACGGAGCCACTCGGGTGTACCCAAAAAACCTGTTTTATGTTTTTCTTTCCAATGTGAATGTAACTTGCTTCTTTCCCTTGCCTGAAGGAACTGGCAAAAACCTGTATTATGAGATTGAATACAAGTGGGAGACATGAGACATTCCTGCTTTATTCCTTTTTTATAAGTTTTAATTATTAGTAGTAATCTCTGTCCCCAATGAGGGGCTCAAACTCACGAGGTCGGGATCAAGAGTCGAATGCTCTTCCCACTGAGCCAGACCGGTACCCTCATTCTTGCTTCATTCTTGATCTTTGGTGGAAAACCTACAGGTTCTCATTGTTAAGTGGTATTAGCTGTAGGTTTTCATAGATTACTTTTATCAGGTTAAGAAAGTGCCCTTCTATTCTTAGTTTGTTTTAAGTTCTTATCAGAATTTGATAAAGATTTTATGAAAAGTTTTTTCTAACTCTGTTGAGATTATCTGTTCTGTTTGTTTAGTTGTTAATATAATTAATTACATTAATGGATTTTCTTGCAATCTGGGATAAATTAATTTGGTCATTATATATATGTATGTATATGTATACATATATGTATATATATATAAGTAAATTTGGTCATGATATATAAACATATATTTGCTTGTGTTCTTACAAGAGATAGTGGCCTCTGGTGTATTCTTGTATATTTATATAATATGTGTATATGTGACTTATAATGTCTTGGTCTGGTTTTGCTATTAGAGTAGTGCTGGTCTACTAAAATTACTTAGGGGATATTCTCTCTTCTGTAATATCCTGAAAGATGTTGTGTAGAATTGACAATGTTTCTTTCTTAAATTTTTGAGAGATTTGTCAATGAAGCCATCTGGAATTGGAATTTTCTTATGGAAATTTTTAAATTACGACTTTTCTTCTATTACAAGCCGATCAAGGTTCTC
>ML108667.1:77089-120820 GCA_003697995.1 Taxidea taxus jeffersonii
TTTTTTTTTTTTTTTTTTTTGTCAGAAAGAGAGAGAGAGAGAGAGAGAGCACAGCACAGGCAGACAGAGTGGCAGGCAGAGGCAGAGGGAGAAGCATGCTCCCTGCCGAGCAAGGAGCCCGATGTGGGACTCGATCTCAGGATGCTGGGACCATGACCTGAGCCGAAGGCAGCCGCTTAACCAACTGAGCCACCCAGGCGTCCCTCTTAGGCATATTCTTAAGTGAAGTTTTCCCTCCTGCCACACCTCACCACCGACGAAAATTGTTCTCAGGTGATAGGTATCCCACAGGTAGAGTAGGGCGAGCTAATATAGAAACATGAGGTGCTTGAAGAAGCAACTTGGGGAATGCTGACACATGCTCCATGGTTCTTCCTAGCATGGGTTTTTTGTAGGACAGAGTATTTTCTAATTGTGTCTGTGTTCCCATCCACATAATCGCCTTCCATTTATAGGACAGGCAGTCTTTAATCACACCTTGCTTCACCCCATTATTTCAGCCTCTTCAGCACAACTGTTTATGTCACATGTTTAAGTTTCTCTCACATTAGATGTATGTTTCTATCATGTTGAATTGCGAAGTCTGGATGGAAAGAGGACAGGACAGGATTTATTGATTTGATTTCTTATTAGTGTGCTCAACATATGGTAGACAGGTTTTTATGTTAAATTGGATTAAATTGAAACTAATAAGACTGTTGCTAGGGTACGCAATTATAGCCTAATTAGCATCCAGCTAAACCCATTAAATTAACTGCCATTGGGCAGAGAAATTATCAACTTTTCTTAAAACATGAACTATGCTCAGAAGAGAATTGGGGTGTTGGGAGAATGATAGTTCTGACTTAAAAAAATTAGTGGTACCGGGGTGGCTTAGTCATTAAGTGTTTGCCTTTGACTCAGGTCATGATCCCAGGGTCCTGGGATTGAGCCCCACATTGGGCTTCCTATTCAGTGGGAAGCCTGCTTCTCCCTCTCCCACTCCCCCTGCTTGTGTTCCCTCTCTCACTGTGTCTTTCTCTGTCAAATAAATAAATGAATAAAATCTTAAAAAAATAAAAAGAGAAAAAAGAAAAAAAGAGAAAAAACCCAAATATTTAAATTTTTCACTTTTATAGATCATTATTCAAGTTAATACCATTTGTTCTTATATCTTGGCCCTTTTTACTCAAAGGAATCTCACATTTATACACTTTATGAAGTCAAGCAGTGTCAAGTGGAATTATGTGTCATCCCACGAAAGAAGAAACTGGGATACATAAAATACAATTACATACCCAATGAGAAGCAGGAAAAAAAATCCATATCCAAGTCTCTTGATAAACTGCTGCTCATTTCTACCTTCCATATTCAGCCCTCTTTCTTTTCTTATAACACACTGTTAATTTATTTTGTTTTATTTTTTATTTTATTTTATTTTATTTTCCTTTGGTGTTCTTTACCACTGATAATTTTCTTTATAGTTTTAAAATGTTGGTGCAGCAAGCTTTTGTATTTCTCCACTGTGAGTCAACTTCAGGGACACCAGAGCCACTTGCCTTTTGTTACATGAAAATATAAAGAATTACACTAACAGCATATAAACCAGCATACAAACCATATAAAACTGGAAAAATATTGGAGGGACATCACTCGTTTCAATGTCGTTTGCTGAAGGTGGGCGTCTCATTCTCTGTAAGATTCACTGTTACTAAGAGACTATAATCTGTGAAAAATATTTGCCAACGACGACTCTTCTTTCAAAGAGCCCTGGTTGTATTTTTAAAAACTCCTTAAAGAAATATCACAACCAATATTTTCCTGTCCACATTATCTGAAACCATTATGTGCCTTTGAAACAGGGAATCCCATGAATGTTTCAGGTCTCATTCATCTGACCAAAGCTGTTTCCAATAAAGAATCCACCCAGTAGAACTCACAGAACATTCCCCTGTCTCTTCCACAGTCTTTCCAATGTCTGCAACAATAAATCATTTCTTAATCAAAATGATAATATCCATCTAAGTAGTTTTCTGGAACAATAAATCATGTTTATTTAGGCAGACCCTAATTTGTCAGTTTCAAAATGCAAGTGATAGTTGATGACATCATTAGCCCACTTGGTCATCATCAACAGAAATGACTTTTTAAGGACTGGGTAAATACTAATGCTCTCTGCAGTGACTTTCTGTAATGCAGTTTATTTCTCTGTTTATTGGTTTCCCCATCTGTAAAAGAAAGAGTTGAAATAGAAGACTTGAGGATTTCTAAAGTCTGTTAGAGCTGCAAAGCTCTGTCTGTGTCCCTTAGTTATAATTCCCCTTGGTCTCTTAGAGAATACAGTTCTACAAAACTACTGTGATGGTAATCAGGGGTACCAACAACCTTGAGGCCAAAGGAAGCATGTGAGTTCATCATCATTGATACACAGAAGAGATGTCAACTTTAAGAATATAAATGCAGTGAATGCTAAGCAATTAATCAGTGCATTTATTATTTGGGGTCATTCTCCTGCCCCCTCAGTGTTTCCAATTCACTTAAAAAGTCCTCAGCATCTCTGATCACTTGCTTCCTTGCCTAATGCACTTCCACCAAAAAATGCATCCATGGAAAGAATGGATGGAGAGTTCGTGTTCATTGATCACCACTAGACAGAGAGCTGCCAGCCACCATGCTCTTAACTGTCCCCAAAGATTCTGAACTAATTGACTAGGAATATGGCCTGAGTGTTAGGATTTTCTTTTAAAATTTTAATTGTGGTGAAATGTATTTAGCATAAAATTCACCATCTTAACCATTTCTAAGTACACGGTTCAGCGACATTATGCTCATTCATGTTGTGCAACCATCCCTACCATCGGTCTCCAGAACTATTTCATCTTCCAAAACAAAGCAGTAACTTCTCATCCTCCAATGCCCATGTCCCCTAGAAACCACTTTCTGTGTTTATGAATTGGATCCCTCCAGCTACCTCAATATTTGGATTTTTTTAAGTGCCTATGTGATTTCAACGGGCAGACAAGTGAACCACCCCTGGACTGCCTGGTGTATGTAAACCACAATAAGTTATTAGAGACAGATGGGTGTAACCAATCAGAAGGCTCACACTTGAAAACAAGCATTTAAGATCATGTATCTTGTGTGAAAAAGTGCGTGTAAATCTTATTATTAGAAGCCTCTTCCAATAACATGTCTTCAATGACATGTATATGTCTGCAAAAGCTTAAAGAAACAAGGGTTGGCAACTTGATTTCCCCCTGCAAAAATATTACCCAGTCATGGTCTCCATCAAATAATGTTCTAGGAAAAAATAATAAAGAAGTAAGGCCTGTGAGCAGCTCCCATGAATGAGCAGGGATTTCAGGGGTACCATGATGGAGTACTATTGGAAACCAGAAAACAATGGAAAACATGAGTCTAGAACTAAATATACAGGCACCACTGAGCTTCTTGGAACTTCTAGGTATAAGCAAGCTTGTTTTCCCAAGATCACAAGTGGAGGGTTAATGAAAAACTTCTGCTCCTGACTGGAGAGGACCTTCTGGCTCTGAACACACAAGGAGACACAAAGGAAATGGGAGAAGAGCCTATGGGGAAGTTCTGTCATTGAGGTGACCAGCTTCTCCTGCAGCATCCAGATCCCTTCTCCACCTGTTTCTTCCCAAAATGCATCCTTTGTAATAGTGTGGACCTGCCTTCTGCTTCTGTAGGAACAGGTGGGTGGGTGGTGAAGAGGAGGATTTACCGCTTCTACTTTGTCAGACAGGAAGCCCTCTTCTTGGGCAAATGGCAGATTCCCACGAACTTTTAGCATACTTGGAAGACTGAAATTAAATTGCCTCATGAGAGAAGTTACACATCTTCCTCAACGTCGCGCTTCTGAAGGCTAGTCACAGTTTGAAAATCTCTTGCCAGTTGAAGCCCCTTTGTCCTGGCATTGTTGTTGCTCATCCTCTTGAAGTGCCTTATGTTCCAATCATTGTTAGGGGTCTTTGTTGCACAATTGTTAACATAGAGCCTTTAAAAATGATATGAAATATTAGTTCCTGTTCTTTCCTTAGGCTAGAGGGATCCATCTACTCTGTGATGCATTTTTAGTGCTGCTAAATTGCCTCAAGGTTTGAGGAGATGAGTTTAGAAATTGTCTCTATAAAAAGAAAAAAAAATGACCCAGAAATGATACATTATGTGTGAAAATCAAAAGGGTAATAAAAGGCATTCCAAAATTCACAGCAGCTGTGCATTGATGTCTCTGACAATGGCATTATCTGTGTCACTGTGCAAGCCATGCACTTTGATGGCATCTTAGGCACAAGTGACTGGGTTAGCACAGATTGTCCTTGTAGGCTTTCAGTCTCCTGTATGAGGGCCACATCTTTATTGAAATGGAGAGCAGCCAGTTAAGTATCAAAGTTCCTTTCCAAGTGGGCAGAAGACTCACTTGTTAGAGAGTCAGTGGGCTTTTCTGAAAGTTACTTATTTGGGGGACAGTATAAGCTCAAACTGGGAGAGATTTCCAAGTGAACAAAACACAGGGCATTCCCTCGGGGCTTTTGCCCTTGGTACCTGCCTTCCCTGGGTGGCCTGTTTGCCCAGACACACATTGTCTGGATTCATGTGCTTTCAGTTAATGTTTCTCAAATGACACATAGAAGGGAGCATTAGAAGAAGAAAGTTCCTTATCGAAGAGAGAGAAAGTAGCAGTGGTGAAGGACAGGAAACCAGAGTTGTGTGTCTCTGGGGAAGAAACTCTGGGCCAGCAAGGAGTGGGACACTTGCCGAGGTTTTCAGAAGAGCTTTGCAAAATACCATTGTGGACAGACCTGGCTGTCTTCAATTTCCGGAACAAACCATCAACTCTGAAACCAATAGGGCTTTCTGTGAAGGGTAGGTTGAGGAGTTCACTTTAGAACACCTGCACTCATTTTGGGAAAACAAAACAAAACAGTAAATACATTCTATGTATCTTCTTTTGCTAGCAGTAACCTTTTTTTTTTTTTTTCTTTAACCCTTTCACTAAAGGCAAAATGTGTTGTTTTCCCATAGCGGAGCAGATTCATTTAACTCGTTGTGCATTAATTGATGAACTATCTCTTGCCCCCAAGAGCTCATCAGTACAACCTTCTACCTTGCACAGTGCCCAGTGCATAAAAGTCACCATAAACAATTGTCAAGCCAATGCAGGTAAGGCAGAATCAAACCAATGGAAGAGGGTGAAGAGCAGATACATTTCTTTGCTAGCATTATTTCTCAGTCCTATTTTACTGGCAGATTGTCATACATGGCCTCGGGAAAGTGGCTTCTCTTTATTCCTTCATTCAACACATATTTATGGAGTGGCTTTGATGTGCCATGCCCTTCTTCAGGCACTGGGGATATTTATGAATAGGGTTAGAACTTGAGTTCAAACATTCTAAAGATGTTGAAGGACGTTAGAATTGCTCCTGACAATTTTCCTCTCATTTCTTTCCTTGAATCAAATATCTTTTTTTTTCTTTTTCTAAAGTTAGAAAATACCTTCAAATCATTCTAATTTGATTTTCTAGAAACCACTGGAAGACTTAATTTTATTTCTGGGAGGTAATCAACTTTTAATGATTAAAACAACCAGTAAGGAGAAAGAGGCAGAGAGCAAAATGAAAGATTAGATGGGGAGAAGCAAGAGAGAGACCTGCATATGATGAGGGTATTGTATTATTTGCAAAGTTAACTAAAATGTGTATAGGAGATTGAATTATGGGCTCATGAGTTCAGATGTACAGCATGAAATTTTATTTAGACTATCATTATTTTTTTAACAAATCCCCGTTTTGTCTATGTCAGAAAATTTTGTGTATTCATGGTTGAAGCTGTGAAAATCAATGATGTGTCAATTCATTAGGATTAAGGTTAGTTACTTCCTTCTTTCTCCTGCCTTTACAATGTTAAATGCTAAGGCTTAAGGAAGGGCCATTCCAGCAAAAGGAGGGGGGGAGACATGATGTGTCCACCTCATCTGTGCCCCGTGGATTGCCACTGTGTTTCCCCCAAGGCTCTGGCAGGATGCACACCCTCCTCCTGGCTGGTGAATGACTGCCAAATCTATGGCCTTCACAGCAAGCACACAAGCGATGTGAACGTTTGGGGGTGCTCTGCTCTGTCGTTCCAGGGGCCCCATGTTTCCACAGCCATGATACAGCCTCCTCTCCTGTCTCTGCTGGTGTTCCCTGTCCTTTACCACTCCAACTTGGAGTTCTGCTTTCAACAAAGAGGCAGATTCTCTGTCTATCTATCATCTATCTATCATCTATCATCTATCTCCATCTATTGATCTATCTATTGATTCAAACAACTCCAAATGGAGAAATTAGTTTCTTCAGTAGATTTGATAGAAGTCAACCAGTATAGGTTGAGGAAAGATGTGGGATCTCTCTATCCAGATGGTTTATACCTCTGGTAATTCACTAACAGTTAGATACCACATATCTTCACAGAGATCACAAGCAGGCAGAGAGGCAGGCAGAGAGAGAGGGGGAAGCAAGCTCCCCGCTGAGCAGAGAGCCCGATGCGGGGCTCGAACCCAGGACCCTGAGATCACGACCTGAGCCCAAGACAGAGGCTTAACCCACTGAGCCACCCAGGTGCCCCTTCAGCTTTATTATTTTTTTTTAATCAGAAATAATTATAGTACCAATATTAAAAAAATGCACAGCTATTATTTAGGGAAACCAAATTTGCAAATAGTTCTTCTAAAACTGAGCCATATTTAGAAATAGCTCACTCACCTCAAAAGACTCTTCAAATCACAGTCGTTAAAGTCACGTAGATGGTGACAAAAGAAATGTCTTTGGAAATCAGAAATTTGAATGATGAGCTTTTCAGAAGAGCTAAGCATTAAAGAATTGAAACATTTATTTTCCCTGTTCTATTTAAAACACAAAATATGCTACTTTAACTGTGTAACTTAAATTTTGCAACTTAGGTATTTATTATCTATGTACAGTATATCTTGATCTTACACAATTTCAGTTCTGTTATTTCTTACACTTTCCAACTACTAGCAATTGTCAAAGTTGTTCAACACAGTTGAATCTAAGGTGTTCTAAATTAACCCGTCAATGAGAAGGTATTAATAACTTTTTTTTTCCTGGAATTTTCTTCTAAGAGTTCTTTCCAGAAAATCAACTTAGATTAGGTTGAGACCTTGATAAATTTTAACTCTTTATTAATGTTTGCATCTTGGATACCTAGAGTGAAGTAGCATATAGTAGATGTGTAATAGAAATGTGTTAAATAATGATAAAATGTGTGAAATCTGAGATTTTGGTAAATAGAAGGAAGTGAAGATTGGGCGAACACAGAAATAATAGCTGCTTTCAGAACAAAATTTTTGGATTTATTGCATTTATTCACTGTGGCTCCAGAGGTTTAAACAAAAGCCAGTGAGCAGAAATCATGGACAGGTATGTCTAACATGCATGCCTGTTTTAAATAATTGGTAAGACTGACAATGAAAATGAAAATTAGGTCCAGAATTTTATTTTTACACTTTTAACTTTAAAGGATAAGACCTGTTATGTACCTACAGTACAATGTTTCTCAAAATTGGTCCAAAGAGTTTTAGATGCCCTGCATAGTTCGTGAGAAGGGGCTTCCTGGATATATAAGCTTGGAGGCTTTTATATACTTTATCTTAAGTAAGCAGAATACATTTTATCATACTTAATTTCAGTACCCTGAGAAGCCCCTTTAGAAAAGAAGCATGCTAACTTTTGTTGAATCCAGAATTTTTCAAGTTGCCCCCTCAATGTGATGATTTTTTCAGACAATTATGACCATCCCCAGAGTGTTACTTAGAAGCGTGGGGAATTCTGAAATAATATCACTTGAGTAATACTCTGAGATCATAGATGAAATGATTTCAATAAGCAGGAAGGGACTGCATTAGTTTATTTCCCCTCACTATTGTGTCTATTACTAACTGTATCCATGCACCTGGGTCACTGTGCATCTTTTCCCACAGACTCCCTTGCATTCTCATTTTTGTCAACATGAACTTGAGGGTCTATCTAATAGAAAGCTTAGGTAGAATTTCCTCTTGTAATATGCTTGTTTGATACTAAAACTACCCCACTCAGCTCCATGCCATATAAAGGCTTAAAGGAAGGAATCACAAGTGTTCAGACGTGGTGTGAGCTTGGCACATTTTGTTATGCACCTGTTGAATAGTTGTTTTGCAACATTTTGTTGCTCTTACAACCTTAGAGCTTCAGGTTTGCAGATGTACCTCTGGAGCCAAAACCATGTGTCATCCAACTTTAGGATGGATGGATTGCTTTTTTCTGGAACAAATGATTCTTTTCTCCTAAGGTGTTTTTCTGAAATAGCGTATCACCCACCTTTTGAATATAATGTTTGTGGTAGTAACATATTTTTTTTATACTTGAATAGTATTTTATTTTTTAATCTTTTTAAATTGACATATAATGTATTATTTGTTTCAGGCTTACACACTTCACAATGCTCACCATAACACATACCCTCCCCAATGTCCATCACCCAGCCACTCTATCCCCTCCATCCCCCCATAACCTCAGTTTGTTTTGTGAGATTAAGAGTCTCTTATGTTTTGTCTTCCTCCCCAGTCTCACCTTGTTTCATTTAACTCTCCTTTCCCCCACAACTCCCCACCTTACCTCTCAAATTCCTCATATAAGTGAGATCATATGATAATTGTCTTTCTCTGATTGACTTATTTTGCTTAGCATAATACCCTCTAGTTCCATGCATGTCATAACAAATGACAAGATTTCTTTTGACAGCTGCATAGTATTCCATTGTGTGTATATATATATATTTTTTTCCATTGTGTGTGTATATATATATATATATATATATATATATATATACACACACACACACACCACTTCTTCTTTATCCATTCATCTGTTGATGGACATCTAGGCTCTTTCCATAGTTTGACTGTTGTGGACATTGTACCATAAACATTTGCACATGCCCCTTCAGATCACTACATTTGTATCTTTAGGGTGAATACCCAGTAGTGCAATTTCTGGGTCATATGGTAGCTCTATTTTCAACTTTTTGAGGAACCTCCATGCTGTTTTCCAGAGTGGTTGTACCACCTTGCATTCCTACCAACAATGTAGGAGGTTTTCCCTTTTTCTGCATCCTTGCCAACAACTGTCATTTCCTGACTTGTTAATTTTAGCCATTCTGACTGGTGACTGTCTTTTTTCCATTAGACATTCTTTCCTACTTTGTCAAAGATTAGTTGACCATAGAGTTGAGGGTCTATTTCTAATCTCTCTATTGTGTTCCATAGATCTATGTGTCTGTTTTGTGCCAGTAACATACTGTCTTTTTTTTTTTTAAGATTTTATTTATTTATTTGACAGACAGAGATCACAAGTAGGCAGAGAGGCAGGCAGAGAGAGAGAGAGAGAGAGAGAGGAGGATGCAGGCTCTCTGCTCGGCAGAGATATGTGGGGCTCAATCCCAGGACCCTGGGATTGTGACCCGAGCCAAAGTCAGAGACTTTAACCCACTGAGCCACCCAGGCATGCCAGTAACATACTGTCTTGATGACAGCTTTGTAATAGAGCTTGAAGTCTGGAGTTGTGATGCCACCAACTTTGGCTTTCTTTTTCAACTTCCTCTAGGTATTTGGGGTATTTTCTGTTTCCATTTAAATTTTAGGATTATTTGTTCCATTTCTTTGAAAAAAAAATTGATGGTATTTTGATAGGGATTGCATTAAATGCGTAGATTGCTCTAGGTAGCATAGATGTTTTCACAATATTTGTTCTTCCAGTCCATAAGCATGAAACATTTTTCCATTTTTTTGTGTCTTCCTCAATTTCTTTCATGAGTACTTTAAAGCTTTCTGAGTATAGATTATTTGCCTCTTTGGTTAGGTTTATTCCTAGGTATCTTATGGTTTTGGGTGCAACTCTAAATGGGATTGACTCCTTAATTTTTCTTTTTCCTGTCTTGTTGTTGGTATATAGAAATGCAACTGATTTCTGTGCATTGATTTTATATCCTGATACTTTCCTGAATTTTCACATAAAGTATCATATCATCTGCAAAGAGTGAGAGTTTGACTTCTTTGCTGGTTCAAATGCCTTTTATTTCTTTTTGTTGTCTGATTGCTGAGGCTAGGACTTCTAGTACTAGGTTGAATAACAGTGGTGATAATCAACACCCCTGCCATGTTCCTGACCTTAGAGGAAAAGCTCTCAGTTTTTCCCCATTGAGAATAATATTTGAGGTGGGTTTTTCATAGATGGCTTTGATGATATTGAGGTATGTACCCTCTATCCCTACACTTTGAAGAGTTTTGATCAGGAAAGGATGCTGTACTTTGTTAAGTGCTTTTTCAACATCTATTGAGAGTATCATATGGTTCTTGTTCTTTCTTTTATTAATGTATTGTATCACATTGATTGATTTGCGGATGTTGAACCAACCTTTCAGCCCTGGAATAAATCCCACTTGGCCTTGGTGAATAATCCTTTATATGTACTGTTGGATCCTATTGGCTAGTATTTTGGTAAGAATTTTTGCATCCATATTCATCAGGGAAATTGGTCTGTACTTCTCCTTTTTGATGGGGTCTTTGCCTGGTTTGGGGATCAAGGTGATGCTGGCCTCATAAAATGAGTTTGGAAGTTTTCCTTCCCTTTCTATTTCTTGGAACAGTTTCAGGAGAATAGATATTAATCCTTCTTTAAATGTTTTGTAGAATTCCCCTGGGAAGCCATCTGGCCCTGGGCTCTTGTTTGTTGGGAGATTTTTGATAACTGCTTCAATCTCCTTACAGGTTATGGATCTTTTCAGGTTTTCTATGTTTTCTGGTTCAGTTTTGGTAGTTTCTGTGTCTCTAGGAATGCATCTATTTCTTCCAGATTGTCAAACTTGTTGGCATAGAGTTGCTCATAATATGTTCTTATACTTGTTTGTATTTCTTTGGTGTTGGTTGTGATCTCTCCTCTTTCATTCTGGATTTTATTAATTTGGGTCCTTTCTCTTTTCTTTCTGATAAGTCTGGCCAGGGGTTTATCAATCTTATTAAATCTTTCAGGGAACCAGTGCCTAGTTTCATTGATCTGTTCTACTGTTCTTTTTGTTTCTATTTCATTGATTTCTCTTCTGATCTTTATTATTTCTCTTCTCCTGCTGGGTTTAGGCTTTATTTGCTGTTTTTTTCTCCAGCTCTTGTAGATGTAGGGTTAGGCTGTGTATTTGAGACATTTCTTGTTACTTGAGAAAGGCTTATATTGGTATATGCTTTCCTCTCAGGACTGCCTTTGCTGCCTCCCAAAGAGTTTGAACAGTTGTGTTTTCCTTTTCATTTGTTTCCATTAATTTTTTAAATTATTCTTTAATTTCCTGGTTGGCCCATTCATTCTTTAGTAGGATGCTCTTTATTCTCCATGTATTTTGGCTCTTTCCAACTTTCCTCTTGTGATTGAGATCTAGCTTCAGAGCATTGTGGTCTGAAAATATGCAGGGAATGATCCCAATCTTTTGTTACTGGTTGAGACCTGATTTGTGACAGAGGATGTGATCTATTCTGGAGAATGTTCCATGTGCACTAGAGAAGAATGTGTGTTCTGTTGCTTTGGGATGGAATGTTCTGAATATATCTGTGATGTCCATCTGGTCCAGTGTGTCATTTACAGCCTTTTTTTGTTGTTGATCTTTTGCTTAGATGATCTATTTCAGTGATGAGGGTGTTAAAGTCCCCTACCATTATGTGTTATTGTTGATGTGTTTCTTTGATTTTGTTATTAATTGATTTATATAGTTTGCTGCTCCCATGTTAGGGGAATAGATATTTAAAATTATTAGATTTCTTGTTGGACAGACCCTTTAAGGATGATATAGTGTCCTTCCTCATCTCTTATTATGGTCTTTGGCTTAAAATCTAATTGATCTTATATAAGGATTGTCACCCCAGCTTTTTTTAAAATGTCCATTAGCATGATAAATTGTTTTCCACTCCATCACTTTAAACCTGGAGGTGTGTTTGGGTCTAGAATGAGTTTCTTGGAGCAGCATTTTGATGTTTTTTGTTTTTTTTTTTATCCATTCTGATACCCTTGTCTTTTGATTGGGGCATTTAGCCCATTTACACTCAGGGTAACTATTGAGAGATATGAATTTAGTGCCATTGTTTTGCCTGTAAGGTGACTGTTGCTGTATATGGTCCATGTTCCTTTCTGATCTACTACTTTTAGGCTCTCTCTTGGCTTAGAGGACCCCTTTCAATATTTCCTGTAGGGCTGGTTTAGTGTTTGCAAATTCTTTTAGTTTTTGTTTTTCCAGTAAACTTTTTATTTTTCCTTCTATTTTCAATGGCAGCCTACCTGGATATAGTATTCTTGACTGCATATTTTTCTCATTTCGTGCTCTGAGTATATAATGCTGGTCCTTTCTGGCCTGCCAGGTCTCTGTGGATAAGTCTGCTGCCAATCTACTATTTCTACCATTGTATGTTACAGACTTCTTGTCCGAAGCTGCTTTCAGGATTTTCTCTTTGTCTCTGAGACTTGTGCATTTTACTATAAAGATGTCGGGGTGTGGACCTATTTTTATTTATTTTGAGGGGGATTTTCTGTGCCTCCTGGATTTTGATGCTTGTTCCCTTCCCCAAATTATGGAAGTTCTCTGCTATAATTTGTTCCAATGTACCTTCTGCCACTGTCTCTCTTTCTTCCTCTTCTGGGGTCCCAATTATTCTACTATTGTTTCGTCTTGTGGTATCACTTACCCCTCATGATCCATTAGTTGCTCATCTCTTTTGCTCAGCTTCTTTATTCTCCATCATTTGGTCTTCTATATCCCTGATTCTCTCTTCTGCATCATTTATCCTAGCAGTAAGAGCCTCTATTTCTTATTGCAATGCATTAACAGCTTTTTTATTTCAACTTGGTTAGATTTTAGTTGTTATTTCTCTAGAAAAGGGATTTTATTTCTCCAGAATGGGATTCTCTAGTATCTTCTATGCTTTTTTCAAGCCCCTCCGGCACTTTGTAATTGTCATTCTGAAATCTAGTTCTGATATCTAACTAATGTCCATATTCATTAGGTTCCTAGCAGTCAGTACTGCCTCTTGTTCTCTTTTGAGGTGAGTTTTTCAACATTGTCATTTTATCCAGATAAGAATAGATGAATGAGAGAATAAAATAGTAAAAGAATAACAACAGCCCCAGAAAAATATACACTAACCAAATCAGAAGAGACCTGAAACTGGGGGAGAGGAAAGGTAAAAAAGATATGATTAGGCTGGTGAATAGAGAAGAGGCACACACTTTATTTTGGGTTTATTTTGGTATGTTAGAAGAAATTGCCTCCCAAAATTTTAAAGAAATAAAAAGTATATATATATATATATATATATATATATATACACATTTTATTTCCTTAAAATTAAAGAAATTAGCATGAGAAATATATATTTATACATATATATGTATACGTATATACATATGTATACATATACATATACGTATATACATATATACGTATATGTATACATATATATGTGTGGGTATATTTATATTCATCATGTTTACCCTTATTTTTTTGTATAGATATATTTTTGTGTATATATATATACAAATATATATACACAAATATATACATATATGTATATATATACAAATAAAGAAGAAAGGTATATATATACACAAAAATATATATACAAATATATACATATATATGTATATATATATACAAATATATATATATACAAATATATATATACAAAAAAATAAGGGTAAACATGATGAAGGGATGGAACATGACTGTAAAGATGAAAATTAAAAATAGATTTTAAAAAAGGAATTGATAAGAATTTGGGTGATAAAAGAAAAAATAAGGGAGAAAATATGATCAGGCTGGAGACTAGAACAAAGCCATATGCTAGATTTAGGGTATATTTTGTTCTGTTAGAGGAAACTGTATCCCAAAATTTTAAAGGAAGCAAGACTGACATGTATTAAAAAAATGCTAAATACAATTAAGGGATAGAATATGACTTTAACAAAGGAAATTTAAAAATATTTTAAAAAGGTATTGATAAGACAAAATAGGTTAAATAAGAGGAAAAATTAGAAAAAAAATAGAATAAGAAAAAAATACAATTTAAAAAATTAACTTTGCACAACTAAAGGATCATGGGACAAAAGCCATGAATTTGCATTTGCGTTGCTTTCCCGCTGGAGTTCCTCTGTTCTCCTATCTGTGCGCTGGGTCTGGCTGGACGTTCCTGCCGATCTCCTGCAGGACGCCTGTGGCCGTGAACCTCAAGTGTCTTTGCGGAGGCGGAATCGCACCGCCCTCGCCAGGGGCCGCGCTACGTCATCCGCGCGCTTCGCGCTCGGAGCTTTTGTTCCCTGAGCGCTTTCCGTCGAGCGCCGAGGCCCGGGATGAAGATGGCGGCGCGCAGTTTCCGCGGGAGGAGCCGAGAGCCGGGGCCCCTCCTCAGGGCGCCCTCGGAGCTGTGCCGTCAGCCCCTCCCATGTCCCCGGTCCCCGCCGCGCTCCGAGCTGCCCGGCCTGTGCCCGAGCGCGTCCGTCTCTGGCGCGGCCCGTGTGGCGTCTCGGGACCCCGCGGGTTCCCGCCGCGCTGCTGCACTGCTCTTCCCAGGGGCGGGAGGAGGGTCTCCCCGATCTGCCAATTGTGGGGTCCCTGCTTGATCCGACTCTGCCACGATGACAGTTTATGGCAACTCCTCAGCTCCATCTCTGCCGCAGGCTTCCCTGCTCCAGGAAGCTCTGCTGCACTTAGGTACTCCCCGTCTTTTTGTGACCCCGCGGGAGCTGAGACCACGCTGTCCCCGCGAGGGCTCCACCCCCGCCTAGCTTCTGGAGCCACGGCCCTCCGTGGAGCAGACTTCTGGAATTTCCAAAATTGTGCTCCGCGGCTCCCCCGCTAGCCGGAGGCCGGCCCCGCCCCCCGGTCTCTCTTCCCACGTATCACCTCGGATTCCCTTCTCTGCTCGTCCCGCCTTGCAGAAAGTGGTCGATTCTCTGTTCTAGAATCACTTCTCTTCTTCTCTTCGATCTCCTGTTGGGTTTGTAGGTGTTGGGGATGGTCTGTTAACTGTCCAGCCGAACTCCTGGGATCAGAGGGAATTGAGGTCTCCTATTCCCAACATAGATTTGTCTTTAATGAGACATTTTCCCCCTCCTGCACTTCTTTGGGAGAATTTTATTCTATTTTGTTGTGGTAAAACACTTCTCATGAGGTCATGCTCTTAGTCAACTGTCCACATTACTGTTGACTAGAGGCTCCATGCTTTGTATCTGATCTCTAGGGCTTATTCATCTTAGTAAAATAAAACTTACAACAGTTGGTTAGTAACTCCCCATGTCCTCTCCCACCAGGTGCCTAGTAACTCGCCCCCTCCCCGCCCCTTGGTTTTATGAGTTGACTGTTTTAGGCCCTTAATATAAGTGGGGCCCTGCAGCACTTGTCTTTCTGTGTCCTGAGATATTTTCCTAACCTGGACTTCCTCAATCCTTGTTTTTGTAGACACTTACTCACACAGAAGGACTGCAACGTTGTTTTATCGTTAGGGTATGCAACTGTTTCTCTCCACCCATGAAGTCTGCTCACCTTTGTTATTTCATCTATTTTACAGATAAGAAATGAAGGTTCATACATTTATTTAGCTCTGAAGTTTGGCACAACAGAAATTGGAACCCAGGTCTTGAGACTCTATCCCATGCTAAATTATGTGGTTATATCTAAGAATAATCTCTAATGCATTGCTTGAAGTGTGGTATTGATTGGATAGTGTAATACATACTATCACAGCACTCTGCTGATTTATTTTTTAAGAAGGCTTCCAAGAATAATTTGGGTTGTTTTGTTTTGTTTAATTGCTTAGGGTTGGTGCAAATGTACAGTTCTCCTGTGAGGACAATTATGTGCTCCAGGGATCCAAGAGCATAACCTGTCAGAGAGTCACAGAGACACTGGCTGCGTGGAGCGACCATCGGCCCATTTGTCGCGGTAAGGTGCACGCACTGGTGTCCTCACCCTGGTTCTCTCTTCCATCACAGTTCGCACATTTTGTGAATGCGCAGGGAGACTAAAGGGCAAAGCAGCATCGTTTACATGGCATACAAAGCAGAACAAAGCAGAAAATGATGCATGTTTTCCTAGTGGTGAAGGTAGAGAAGGTATATTTCTTTGAAATTGGTTGGCCAGCAATCATTTCCAAGGATATTAGTGGTTTTGAAATTTCAGGAACTATGGGAGCAAATCTAATCTTTCAGATGCACGCACACAGACTTACTCAGTATAACTTGGTACTCATCTATATATACACACAGTGTTTGCATTTATGAAAATAGGTTATGTAACCAGATCCTTTGGCAAGTTTTATGCACGCCCCTGCAGATCTAAAAATGATCACTCCTCAAGGGCAGTGAGGTTAATTCTTGGATTTTGATGATACCAGGGACAAAGGGAGTTGTTAGCACTATCCTGAGTTAATATTTCACTGATAAATTATCTTAAACTCATCTCTGACATAGCAGGGCCAAAGAGTGCTTCATCATCATCCTCACAGAGGTCAAACTTTGATTGGTTACTTCCAGGAAGTGTAGGCATGGTCCTACCAGAATTATACAGACCACAGTCAAACCAGCAGAAAACCATTTTGGCTGTTTTAATATTGAAAATTACTAAAAATCCAAAGAACAACAAGGGTTTGATTTGGGTTTTAGTTTTTGCATTTTGGCCGTAAAATAATTTATGTAAAGTGGTACTTTTAAAGGAAGGGAGGATAAAAGCACAAAGTCAACCAAGGAATAAAAAGGAAAGTTTTATATATAAGAATATCTTATGCCTCCTTATAGCCTTTTTAAAGTAAAAAGATTCCACTTTATAATTTTTAAAAAATCAGATACATCCTGTGAAATCAAATACAGTGCTAGCTGTTTATAAGATAGAAAGACTATGTTGCAGGATTTGCTCTCTTGTTCCCCTTATCTATAACCACTTGAGGGTTTATAACCTGTGGGAAATGCACCTTCTGACCTCCTCATGCACCCTGAATACAGACTGTGTCTGTGTTCTGGCTGAAGGAGGCTCCTTCCTATGCTTCTTGGAGATACACTATCCTCTGGTCAAGGAAACATGAATTCTGTGCCCTTCTGCTCTTTTGTCATTAGACTACTTTGTCTAATACTAAAGTGAAAGTACCTGGCTTCCAAAGGAACTACAGCAAAAACCATGTTCCTACCAAGTGATGGTAATGTGTAATGCTCGCAGAAATAAATGAGGACTAATTCACTGGTATTATTTTTTCCCCTCAAGGGGAAAAATGTTTTTATTCTTTAATGTTTTCCTCACTCTTCTATACCAGAATCATATGTCATTATTTTAAAAACCCAAACTATACAAAGCTAGGAAATGTGCATTCATTTTAAATTGATATTTTGGAGTCACATAAAGGAAATATGTGTGTAGGATACTATTGGATTCTTATCTTATTTCTTAATTTATAACTTTTTTTTTCTTTCCTGAATCTCATCATCTCATAGGAAGCTCAAAACACTCTGTTGGGATCTTGGTCCCCACTTACAACCTGACTTGATATAAAATGCCAAACACCCAGAGGCTCTCACCTCTTAGAAGACTGCGGCTCCCAGGCTGCAGCCAGGCCGGGAGGGGGGGGGTCATCCTTCTCCATTCTCCACCTCCAAACATGTCACAGCGAAGCTTTAAGCTTCCTGTTCTCACAGATTCTCATGTCCTACCCATGATATTTTAGAAAAGAAAGGCTCTCCCGCAGCATCTTTGTTGTGTGGCTTGTTTTCTGTGAGACCCACGACTCTCAGAGGCCCAGCTCCCCCACCCGGAAGCAGAGAGCATTCATCTCCCTCATCCCCTCTTTTCTCCTCCCAGCTGGTGACCCCATGGTTTTGCTTGAACTAAATACACCTTCAATTTTATGGAGTAATCCCGTAGTCCTTGTTCCACTTAGTTCTCGTCCAGTTACTTTCTAACTTTCTGAAGTGACGAGCTCTGGTAGCTGCAAGTAAACCTTAAGAAGACCTTTCCACGAAGGATGTATATATCCAATCCGTATACCTTAACCAGAACAGATTGTGTCTAGGGAACAATAACAAACAGTACTCTTTTTAAACTTAACTTTTTAAGGAAATTATATTTTGGTATATTTGGAGTAGTAAAACATTAAACAACCAAAAATTTTAAATAGAAAGGCGTGAAACCTTCTAAGAAGGAGAATTTGTGATACACTACCTAGAATTAGGTGATGAAGACTAGGTGACAAAAATCCAAACCCACGAGGAGCTTCCACCAAATGGAAATAATCTCTCTCTCATAGGGAAGGTAGGAGTCAGGCAGTACAGGACTAGAATGGCAACTCTGTCTTAGGGATGAAAATTTCCTCAACACCTACGTTGTCAGCACGTGGTCAGGCCCTCCCACTCATGGTCCAAGATGCTGTCCAAATCCCAGGTAACAGGACACAGTGGGGTTAGAGGAAGCAGGGAGAGGCCTGGCAAGAAACATCAGAAGCATTTCTGCTCAGTACCACTGGCCAAGTATTCCAACCTTGTTGTGAGGCTTTGAAATATAATTTTGAGCCTGGGCAGTCAAATATAGAGCAAGCAAGTGTATTGCCATGGAAGAGAGGGGACGTAGACATTAAGTGAAACAGCAGTTGCTGCCAGGGGGGTGTACTTCCATAAGAAGGAGAGGCGGGATGAATCACCAAATAGATGTCATGACGGTTCTGTTTCTGTTTTATTGGGTGGTGGTTGTTGCTGATTCTTCCCTATATCACCTGCACTTTGTATGAATGAGAGAGTACCTGTGGTCACTCAGCCTTCATTCACATCTGTTGGCATTTTTTTACCTGTGCTGAGTTTAATCCATATGGATTAAAAAAGCTGGAACGGTGTATGCAGGAGTACCCCAGTTTCTGGACTGGAGAGGTTTATCTGTGAGCAACATGGCTAAGTAGGAAACCTGGACATTCCCCTTCTCCACCCTGCACTCCCCTCTGAGCCACATGGTCCTCTAACAAGAGGTCAGCCTTCTTGTTCAAGGCCAGCAGGAATACACAGCCGTCTAATCTGGAAAGCAGAGTCTCATACGACATCAAGTAATCACCATGTAACATGGCATGATGATCAGTTGCTCCTGTGGCTGAATGGCCAAATGCATTAGTGCATCTGTGGGCTGGTCCTTGAGAGGATTGTTTTGAGGAACCTCTAGATTTGTGCTCTCCACTAGAAATAAAGTGCAAGCCATATATGTAATTAAAAATATCTTTAAAAAGTCTACTAGCCAGATTAAAAGCCAGTAAAAAAGCAAATGTGAAACAGGTGAAATTAATTTTCATAACCTATTTTATTTCATACACTATCCCACAGATATTATCTTTTTAACATATCATCAATATAAAGATTATAAGAAAAATTTTTAACCTTCTTTCTTTTATTTTCATGCTATGACTTGGAAATCCAGGTGCATTTAAACTTAGAGCACATCTTGGCTCAGAGTAGCCATGTCTCCGTGTTCAATAGTCACTCTGGCCAGTGCCCACTATGGATATTACAACCCTAGATACTTAGGTTGGCCCGTGGGAAAGCAGTAACACCCTTATGGATACGAAGAGAAGAAATGAGGGCAGTGAGCCATGCTGTGTTGCTAGATGGCATCCCTCACTGGAGAGTATACTTTCTTCTGTTAAAATTATTAAGTTTTTCATGTGGGTAGTATTTAGAACTCTGAGTCTGTCATTGTTCCCTTCATTAAATAGTGCATCTACTTGCGGCTAATGATGGGCTTATCAATTATAGGAGAGTGGAGGGGCAGTTTTTAAGTGGAAATTTAAAAAACGTTAGGGGAGATTTTATAACTATATCTGTGTAAAGGTAGCTTGTGGTATCTAAAATGTAGGGGGAGATGGCTACCATGAAATGTGGTGTGATTTTTCAAATTCTACCCAAAAGAGGCTATAGGAAATCTTTCTTAGCTATTGATAGGTGCCAAATGACAAGTGTGATTCTCTGAGTTCATTTTCCAGTCTTTGCTCTCACCATAATAAATAGTAAGTAAGAAGAGAACCTCATGGTTTGGGTTTTCTTGATTTGTTCTGTGCCTTTAAAGAAGCCTTTAAGGAGGGTACATGATGTGATGAGCACTGGGTGTTATATAGAACTGATGAATCATTGAACATATCACAAGCCAATGATGTACTATACCTTGGCTGATTGAATTTAAATAAATTAAAAAAATTAAGGTGCCATCATATTGATCATCTCAGCCAACATGTTCTAAATTCAACCGTCTCTCAAATGCAGTAAAATGCCCCTGGTCTGAGCTTTGCACCCTTATGAGATTTCAGATGGATGAATTAAGGACTGGTTCTCAAGGTTCCCATCTTCATGAAGGGTCTCTAACTCTTAAGTAATTACTGTGCCTTCTCTAGAGAAGGAATATCTGATGGAAGCATTTGACAAATTGTTGTGAGTCAGAAGTACACTGGTGTCCTTAGCCAATGCTTATATTTGCTAATTAGCCTTGAGGATGGGGAGGATTACCTTTTCCTCCTGTTACCAAATAGATGAATGGTTGTCATAGCTTGGTAATTATACAAGAGATTTTGTTTGAAATTGTGCTTACTTCATTTAGAGATATGAAAACTATTATGATTTTTCACAGGATAAAATACTGTGCACTGTGTAAAAATACATAAAATATCTTTGCCAGTAGACTTTTAAAATAAGCAAACAAACAAGGGAAGAGGACATAGTTTTATTATTATTATTTTCTTTAAGATTTTATTTATTTATTTGTTAGAGAGAGAGTGAGCACAGGCAGACAGAGTGGCAGGCAGAGGTAGAGGGAGAAGCAGGCTTCCTGCTGAGCAAGGAGCCCGATGTGGGACTGGGTCCCAGGATGCTGGGATCATGACTTGAGTCGAAGGCAGCCGCTTAACCAACTGAGCCACCCAGGCGTCCCTTATTATTATTTTTTTAAGTAAAGTGTTTTAGCTTGGCATTTCATTCCATCAATATTTACAGGGGCTTAGTAGAGAGAACTTCCTTTAAGAGTCATGTGCTCTGATCTGTGGAATTAATATTTTTAGTTGCTCACCGAGTTGAAAGAACATTTAAGAAAAGTGAAGTATCATTTGCAGTTGTAACTGTGGTTACATGGAAGCCAGTTAGAGCCACAGGGGGTCATAGAATAAAGCTGTTGCTTTGGGACTCTGGGTTAGGCTAGCTAAGAATGACCTTCAACTTACTAAGTTGTCATTTACCAAGAACTTCTATAATTTATTGTTTCCTACCCATATTCTTCGTCCACACAGAAATGGCTTGTAAATAGTAGTCAGAAGGCCACTTGTACCTGAATGAGCACTCTTCATTATGTCAGATTTAATTTTAAGATGATACTTTGCGTACTGATTATTTTGCCAGATAGCTGTGACCTCAGAGATTTAAGAGATGTACAGACTTCTAACTTTTATTGTAATTCCAGTGTACTGGGGAAAATTTCTCTTGTTGCTTCTAGACTCCCAAGGTTTTATACTTTTCAGTTAAAGTCCACTTGGGTGAAAAATATTTTTATTAGGTTATTGGAAATAATAAAGCTGTGTATTTGTATAGTACTCTCAAACTCTGTTGAGCTAAAATGACTTGAACACTAATATTAATTTGGTGCTGATTACATTCCTAGAACGTAATTGGGAAGTTTCTGACTTAGTCTCCTCTCATGTGTTGTCCTTCTACCTGGGACGCTTTCCCCAGGTGTCCACATGGCTGTCCGTCTTGCACCTTTTTCAAATATCATCTCTTCCAAAATCCTTCCATGGCCACCATCTTCCCAAATAAGCCCTTTCCAGATAATCTGCCAACCCTTACTCAGACCTTTCTAGAAAGCTTCTATGTCCACGTTAGACTAGATGGCGTGTGTCTATGCATTGAATTGTCCAAGGAGGGTGAGGGTCTCGGTTTTGTTCTCTCTCTGCTATATCGCCATGCCTGACACCGTGCCATACTCAAAATAAGCATGCCACACGTCTTTCTGCAATACAGAGCCTGCGATGTACTGGGCCACGCACTGAGTGCCGTCCTTGATCTTCTTTCAGTCCTTACAGCACTCACAGATGGAGTTACTTTTATTATACTCATTGAATAAGCTGAGGGGTGTAATATGAAATAAATTAAGATTAGATGTCTAGTAACTGCATAAATCAGGCTTGGAACTCAGCTGTGATTAAGAAAAGCAACTCTTAACCTCTCTGACATGTGTGCTCTGCTGTGGTTGACAATCTGGAAGTGGCCGTAAAAGCTGTTGTTGAAAACAGTGCTTTCTCCTAAAAACATACAGGAAACAAGAGTATCAAATATATTATTAATGTGCTTGAAACATACTCCAGATGTGAGTCCAGGTAACCTCTTAATTTAAATTTAGTCAATTAGGGACGTCTGGGTGGCTCAGTTAAGCAGCTGCCTTCCGCTCAGGTCATGATCCCAGCGTCCTGGGATCGAGTCCCACATCGGGCTCCTTGCTCGGCAGGGAGCCTGCTTCTCCCTCTGCCTCTGCCTGCCTCTCTGTCTGCCTGAGCTCTCTCTCTAATAAATAAATTTTAAAAAATCTTAAATTTGTCAATTAGAATATTCCCCTCCAATTACCTCGATTAATTAAATGGTTTCTGTAGAATAGTACCAGTTCCTGGAACTGAATTTACATAGGTAGACAAATTATTACTTCATATTACATAAGATAAATTATGTGAAACAAACATGGTTTGTACTTAATAAATATTCATTGAATAAATAGAAAAATGGCATAAATTTACATTCAAAATCAGTCTTTTTCTCCCTGTCCACTTTCCCTCTTGATGTATTTTCCACTACCGTTTTGTGAACTCTCATTTAATTTTAAAACCATAAGACATATAAGTAAACTTTGAGCTTACAAGTTCAGAACACAGCCACTCAGTAATATTAGCTGTGCATTAGGTCACGGTGATTGCCCAAGGCCTTTTATTAAGCATTATTAAGCATTTACGTGTGTATTACTTTATATTAGACATTGTATTTCCAGGAAATCTTGACAAGGGAGAGAACTTAGCATGCGTAGAAAGTGGTATTCAACTATGATATGTTTAAACATATACATATACATTTCAACTATGGGAATATTCTTAAATCTTTCTATAAAATCTTGTTTGACATTACAGTATTATCATTACTTAAGTACGGTGGCCAATGAAATACTTTGGGGACCACTGAACGCCTGTTTCGTACAGAAGCCGGTGCTGGAGAGGAAGCCCCCGCTTGCCAGGACACTGTGCAATCGCTCTGCCGTTATCCCGACAGCTTTGCTAAGCTGACGGGTCTGTGCTTGTCTGAAAAGCTGCAGGACCCATGCCCAGTGTGCACTGAGGACTCAGCAAAGAGTCCAGGAGCGGAAGGAGACAGGCCAGGTGACACACGTTCAGAGTTCTAGCCATCTGAATCTGATAATAGCATGGCTTTTCGAATGTCCACAGCACTGGTCGAGTTCCTCACCAAGGACAGCAGAAGAACCGCTGGCAAAGCAGCGCAAATGTGGTTTGCAGATGAACTGGAACCAGTCGCCCTCCTGTAGACGGTTCTGCGTGCCGGGCTGATCCCCTCAGCTCCCTTCTTCCTTCCTGCCCTGCAGGCTGGCCCCTCCCTCATCATCTCACAGAATATGACCTTGTGGGGAGGTCAGGGTGCAGAAACACCCGCACTGGCCATCCCCGTAGCTCTGTAGGGCGTGCTGCTCACCCACTGGACACCTGCCAGTGGAGCACTTAGTCCTCACTCCTCTCACCCCTCAGGTGGTTCTGTGTTCTTCTCTGGCTCTTATTCTGTGCAAAGATAAGGTTTTTAAAAGACATAGGATATACAGAGGATCTGAAGGACCTTAGCCTTCCAATGCTTGATGCTGATGGGGAGGAAGTTTGGGGTGTGACACAGCAAATGGTGTGGCTAACTTGGCCCTAACATTCAGGGAGCTGGCCGTTAACCTGCCACAGAACCAGAGGATAGCAAGAAAACCCCGGGGAACAGACAACTGCAGGAGATGCAAAAGATAATGCCCAGTATGCATGACAACCACTGTGTGCCCCTGGATAATAATCCATAGAGTCATGATAATTCAAAATGCATCATTATTATTCAGTAAGGCCTCTGCACATAGATGATTGGGCTGTGAGTGGTTGCCAGTGGAAAAGCTGAAGGTTATCTGTGATTGGCAGGAGGGCCTTCATACGGAGAGGAGCCCCTAATGAATCCTTAGTCATTGGTGTGATGAGGACAGTATCATCATTTGGGGAAGAAGCAGATGATAAGGATGGAGAAGACTTAGAAGGGTAAAGTCTTTGATACTAGCTAGCATTTTAACAGTTTCCTAAAACAGAGGATTAGAATTAAATAATTATAGTCAGATCATATTATCTAGAGACATTATACTATTTAAAAACGACAGCAATTATTTATGGGGAAAATTATCAAATGCTAGGAATTGTTCTAATTATTGAAACAGAATACGCCACGTATCTCATTTCTGCTGATTATTTTGATGGCTTGATTAAAAGTATGGGTTAAAAATACTTAAAATTAATGGATTAGAAAAATGCATTGAAAAATGGAGATATGTTTCTAAGACAAAAAAAAAAGAAAAATTACTTTATGAATTAATCTGACAATTTCTGGTGAAAAATATCTCTGAGGAGACTGGATTCATCCCTCGCTCTGTGTGAAACACAGTTCTCAGTATGCATGAAACTCTGGGAAACGTGCTGCTTTCCTATAAATATTTTACTAATAGTTATCTCACTGAAATATATGATCACTAAAAATCATATTTCCCCAAGCAATAGTAAGATGGATTTCACGGAAAGCTGGTAGGCAATTTGAATAAGTCAAGTTAAGGGTCAAGCTTCAAAGAAGACAAGTGGGACACAAGAGCCTTGAAGGGATGTCAGATTTGGTGAACTTTCCAGCGGAGTGACAGCTGGGGCTAATGGCTGGATGGGCACAAGTTGTTAGTGGGAATGTAACAAATTAGTTCCTCACTGCACGCACTCACTCACTCTTCAGATGTGCTGTTTTGAAGTTTGAAATCCTTAGAATGGCACTTTGATACTATTAATTCAAAATTAAGTCACAAAATATCAAGTAACAGAACATTATGCTTGCATCAGCCTTTCAGTGTGAAATTGAGCCAGGAATGAGCATATTCGATAAAGATATTGCAACTCCACATTTATTGATGGTAACGTTTCTTGTAAGGTTTCCTCGGGAGTGCTGTTAACAAGGTGCTTTAGGAAGCTTTCCCATCTGAAGCTCGCAATCTTTTCTGAGAACATGTTCCTAAAACTAGAATCCTTGAGTGCAGAGGTGGAATTGTATGTGGGCAGTTAGCTCTCAGTTGGAGAACCTTTTGAGCCAGACACACCAGAATTCTGAAAACCAGACCGTCTTTTATGCATCTTCATCTTCATCTAAGAAATCTTATCCATTGGCAAAGTAAATGCCAAAATTTTAAATGTTGATTACCCCATGTTTTTGTTATTCAATGTATAGCAGATTAACTGTTAGCTAATTATTTTCATAGTAAGTATTGAACTACCGAAAATTTGTCTACTCTCATTTTTATGTCTGCAATTATGGACAGAAGACATGGTGCTGAGGATAAGGGAAAGATGTTTTCTCAAGGTCGAGAAATTCACAACCTTGTAGGAAAGATAGCTCTATAAGTTAATCATTACAGTAAAGAACTATCATCAGGAATAGGTGTGATTTGTCTTAGTATTGTGTTGATACATAGAACAAGAAGTGTATATTCCTGGGGGCAATTAGGAAAAACTCAATTAAATGGTCTCTCCTGACCCTTCAGCAATAAGATGGCCCTTGGAAGTCAGAACCCTGTCTCTCAATTTTGTGACTGAATCTCCCAGAACAATCCTTGACCTGGAGTGGGTGTTCAGGCAAGAAAAAGAACAAAGGCAAGATGGGTCCTGACTGGGATTAATCTTTTATTGGGTGACAGTTTAATCAGTTTGTGTAATATGAAGTCTAAGAAAAATGAACTAGAGCTTCCCTTACCTTAGTTCTTTCTTGTGAAATTAGTTTCTCCTGCTCTTTTCTCAAACCCACTTCAAATTATTAATGTGAAGCCTGGGTTGCATTGCAAGCTGACACATGATTTCTAAAAAGTATCAATTGATCTGAAAGAGAAACAAAAACAAAAACAAACCTTTCTTAAAATGGAAGTCAGTTGAACTCCTTGTTTTATAGTTAAAAAAACGGTCATATTTGTGGGTTATGTCATTTCTATGATTTGCTTGGTCTCTCAATTTAAGATCCTTTGTTTTCTTTTCTGCTTTCAGAGTCCTTATGTCTATTTTCTTTCTCTAAATTGTTGTCTCTATTTGAAGTTCCTCTTTGCATTGTGCTGTAAAGAAATTTGCATAGTTGATTGCAGAATAGAATCTGAAGCTTGAAAGAGACTTTGGAGATGATCTGTCCCCCCATCCTCATTTATAGTGCAGAAGGTAAAGTGGTCCTACAGCACAGGGCGTAGTGGAGGTCTCTGGAGCTCCCTTGCACTTGCTTTCCCCTCCACGGCATCCATGTCCAGCCACATGTACATGCAGACGCTCTCTGAGTCAGAGGGGATGGAGACGGACCGATTGATTAGACGCTGTCCACGGTAGTATCAGGAACATGGTCATTCTGTGAATGGTAATGCCTTGGGTTCCATCTCACGTTCTAAGTACCAAACAAGGGTCCTGATGGCTGAGCAAACTTCCCTCACCAACTTGAGTTCATGAACCGTTTTTTAATCATAATTAGTGAATAGCTAATTTCATGTTCCATGTTTCTGTTATGTCTTCACCACACTGATAAAATGATGCAGAAAATAATACCATCTCTATGTGTTTCTAGCTAGAACATGTGGCTCCAACCTGCGTGGACCCAGTGGCATCATTACCTCCCCTAATTACCCGGTGCAGTATGAAGACAACGCTCACTGTGTGTGGGTCATCACCACAACAGACCCAGACAAGGTAAGGCTCTCGGCTTCCACCTCTGTGAAGCTGATGCCGCCAATACTCCGACTCAGACGTCTGGTTACAACTGACAACCTCACAGATGTCGTGCACCCTTCCTGTTGGCTGTTTGAAGGGAAAAGCTCATGCTGCATTTGTGTAGATAAATCCACATTTACCAGAAAGCCTGTCCACGATTAGATACAAGTGAGTGTTCCTCATTTGGTCGCCTCCCACTGATCTGGAGGTTCTGTGTTCTCCCCCTCCCCCAGCTTTTTTGAGATATAATTGACATAATGTTTTACTTTAGGGTGTATAATGTCATTATATATATATGTGCATGTACACACACACATATGTAGCAAACAGTTACGTATATTATCTCACATAATTATAGTTTTTTTTATTATTATTATGGTAAGAACTTTTAAGATCTGTTCTCTTGGCAAGTCTCAAGGGTACGGTACGGTAACTGTGAAGGAAACGGACTGAGGGGAGAATCGAGAGCGGGTTTGGAGGGGGCGCTAAAGCCCTTACCAGAAGGAGCATGTGTTCCAGGCCCTCTGGGGACACCCTGCGCTGCATCATCTGTGGTCCCGGCACCCTTGTTGACAGTGACCTTCCTTTATTCTCCAAATTGTTCCTGTCTGGAATAGTATAGGTTCTCCCTACTCTGAACCAGGGAACGGTCCTCAGGAACCAGTGTTTTTGTTTTTGTTTTTTGTTTTGTTTTGTTTTATGGGAGAGATAATGAGTTTGGTTTTAGGCATAATGAGAGTGAGGGGCCTGCTGTATATTCACTCCAGTGGACATAATTGGGAGATGCAAATTTGGAACTCAGAAGTGTGTTGCTGGCTGCTGAGATCTGGGATGTGCATGATGTCACGCAGAGAAGCCAAGCACACTCAAAGAGAGTCGTGCTGATGGCGTTTCTTCCTCCCTGTGTCAGTTGGAGGGTGGAGTGGGCTTCCACTGTAAAGAATGGTAGGGATTTTTGCAATTCTATGTGTCAGGTAAAGAACCTCAAAGTACTGAAGGGCTTTGTCTGGAAGAAACAGTGAACCCATGGTGTTCTGATAGGACAGGCAGTGACTCCAAGCTACATCGTCAGGAAACGTGATTAAAACCCTTCCAGTATTGTCAGAATTCATTTAAATCCAGATCACAGATGAATAATCATGAATACTTTCATCCTACAGATATACCTATATATCTGAGTTTCTGTCCTTCCCATACATACTAGAACAATTGAGATCCCTATCTAAAACGAAGCTGCTTATTGTCTGAACACCCTTTACCTGACAGGCATGAGACCGAGATCCCCGGGATGTAAACCACTCGTCAAAGATTTCACAGCTGTTTTGCTCCTACAGAGGATGAGGACCTGGGTGTCTTTTCACTGCCCCGTGATGGCCCTTCATTAGCTCTTCTCTCCGTGAGAAGAGTCACTTACTTCCACACCTCTGTATTCCATTATCACCGTGAGGGGTGCCATATGAAAATGAAATAATAGGTTATTCAGTGTCTCATTATGATGCTTTTGGCTGTAGGTATTAGAAGAAGTTTTTAAGAAACATTATTCTGCATAAGAAAAGGGCAGGGCCAGCGAGATTCCAGGTTTAATTCCGGAGCTCAGAAACATTGTTGACGATTCTGGTGTTTCCCATTCTTACTCCTCTGTATCTAGGGGGGTAACAGCGCCCATCCCCCTCAGGTCACAAGACGGCTGTGACATAATCATGGTCAATGAGGAAATAAGGCTTGTCTTTCTCAAAAATGAAAGTTTTCTAGAATTTCCTAGCAGACTTCTCTCCAGGTCCAACTGAATCAAACGACCATGCTCCAGCTCCCAGGGAGCCTGAGGAAAGAACTCTCTGGAAGCCAGAAGGCGGGGCTGACGGTTGTGGTAACGAGTGTGCCTACCACATGCACACAAGCATAATGTCAAAGAGGCTTTGGTTATCATCAGATTCATATTTTGTTTATGATGCGCTTTAGATCCCATTATTTTCCTGTTTTAGCAGACTCCAGTAGCCTAAAAATTTGTTAAAATGCATGAAGTGTGTTCTTTGACATTTTGAAGTTGATTTTTCAACTTGGCCCAACTCTAAAAAAAAAAAAATCAGTAAAATAATGAACATTGCCATTTGGGTTGACACATTTTTCTCATTTTAGAAGTTTCCTGTTTCTCTCTCATCTTTGCATACGTTTACATGGACATATCTCATGATTTCACACAGATTTTGTTGATTCTGCACACTCAACAACGAACACATTAAATTTTGGGAATTTTGTGTTACATTGCTTCAGTAAATTCTTTGCCTTTTTTCCCTTTATTTTGGTGAAACATTCAGAGAAGAACAGAGATGTTGCAGGTTGATGCTCTCATGCACACCAGTACTCTTTACTAGAACACCACTTAGACACCTGACGGCATCTCAATTAAGCAGAATTACCATCCAAATTAAGAAGCAGTCACTGCCATTAGGTGTAATTAGGCTTAATTTGATTCCTTGGGAGACATTCCAAATAAGGGGGTTTCCCGACTAAGCACATGGTGATGAAGGTATGTAACATATTGAGCATAAGAGAGAAGGACAGTTATGTAAAGGTGTCCAGACAGTGACTCCAGCTAGAAGCATGCGCACGGAATTCTAGATAAGGAGTGCTGATCTACTGCAGTCTGTATGTCTGGCTTCATTTGCAAACTTTTAAGAAATAAAACGGGATAGAAAACAGAAATCAATTCCCAGTGTCAGCTGGAGTTTCCTTAGTAAGCTCATCTCTGACCGAAACCTTAATTCTCTCAATGATTATAGACTCTCCTGGTCTCCTTTCTGCTTTGACTCTTACACAATCAAGCGACATGTGTCCATGTATATGAAGCATTAATATAAACTCGCTTGTACAAGATAATTACCAAAGAAAGCTGGGTCGTGAATATCACAATTTGTCATATTGTGAATGTCAACTTAAAAAGAATACTAGAAATCTATTTATATATACATATATGTATGTATGTATATATATGCATATTTAAATATACATTTTATATATTTAATGTATATTAATTTACAATGTATATTGTATATTTAATGCATTATATTGTATATTTAATGCAATATATGTATTATATATATATATATTATATGTATAAATATAAATATATTTATACAGTATATTTATAAATATATTGTATATTTAATGCAATATACATTAATGTCTATTTAGTGTCTATTTTGTGTTGATATAGTATTAATGTATATTTAATGTATATTTAAATATACATATATAATTTTTCTTAATTATATCAATATATTCTGCATTATTATTGAATACATACTATATATTAATATAATACATTCTCTAACATATTATATATTAAATAATAAATTAATTGTAACTAATAATTATTAAACATATATATCTTATGTGTGTGTGTACAAGATATAGATATATATTAGGAGAAAATGCTATGCAGTATGTTCTAGGTAGAAAGTTAAAAGCATTTCCTCAGGGAGTCTTGGTGTTGCAGTGCGTTGAGCATCCAGCTCTTGGTTTCAGCTCAGGTCCTGATCTCAGCGTCCTGGGATCAAAACCTGCATCTGGCTCAGGACTGGGCACGGAGTATGCTTAAGATTCTCTCTCCCTCCCCTTCTGTCCCTCTCCCTGCTCACAGTCGCTTGCTCTCTCTCTCTCTCTCTGTCATACAAATAAATAGATCTCAAAAAAAAAATACTCAAGAAGACCCACTTTAGTGGAGAAGCAGATTTCTGAACCCCCAAGTGTAGTAACTGTTCCTGCCATACGAGTCTAGTAGAGGGTCAATAAAAATTAATTCAGCAGTTAGATATTTGTTAAATTATTTCATCGTATATACATCCAATAACTCAGCTTTCTCAGGTAAAACTTGCAATAACTTGTGTGACCAAATTCTTGAGAGGGTAATATATGGTTCATCCATCACAGATTAGAGGAACTATTAGCAGATGCTCTGAAAAGCTCATCCATGTGATTTCCGTTGGGGAGATTAAGCACAGACCGCTCTCCCTAGAGTCCGCACATGGAATGCAAGTGTATGTCTGTATCTTCATATGTGTACTCATAGAGAGATTTACGTTTCAGATGCATTCTGTCGTGACATGATTTCAGTGCCTAGTTTTAGTTTAAGCTCCTTAGAGAGTATTTTTGTTGATGTTAAACTCTGAGAATTTCAAAGACTGCAAGCATTTGAGTTTTGTCTGTTCAGGCTGCCATAACAAAATGCCGCAGATGGCGCCTTGTAAACAAGGAATTTATTTCTCTCCATTGTAGAGGCTGCAAGTCGGCAATCCAGGTGCCAGCTTGGTTAGCTCCTGGGGAGGCCCTTGTGCAGAATAGGGCATCAGCAGGAAGCCCCTAGAACATCTTCTGGGAAATGCTCAGTCCCTCCCTCCCCTCACCCTCCTCTTCTTCCTCCCTGTCCTCCTCCTTCCCTCCTTCCCCCCCTTGCTCCTCCCCTCCTTCCTCCTTCCTCCTTCCCTTCTTCCTTCCTCTTCCTCTTTTTTTCCCCTTTTGCCTCCTCCTCTTCCCCGCTTCCTCCTCTTTACCTTCCTCCTCATCCTCATTCTCTCTTCTTCATTACAGTTATTAATGACTACATGTAAAAAGACATAATTCAGATCCTGAGAGATAGGTAAAGGGTTTAAATTCCATGCTAATGACAATGGGGGTCAGGAAACAGGGGGGATACAATGGCATTGCCGTGCGCATGTCTTGGAGACGTCACTTTGCCAAGAGTCGGGTGGACAGATTTGAAGGACAAGTGACGGGAAGCAGGAAACATCAGGACTTTGTTATAATTATGAAAGATTGTATGAGGCTACGTCAGGACAGTGGTGTCAGGATTGGAGAAGAGAAGGTGAATTTGAGAGGTATTTAGGGAATAGGTAACTAGTTACAACAATTATACATTTACACCTTTTATTCAATGAACAAGTCTTACTATCTAAAAAAGAAACTTTTTTTAAAAGCTGCTTTAAATTTATTGCTTGTAAGAAAGTACAGCTGTCTATCAGATCCCTTTTTGGGGGAGGAGAATTAACTTTTATTACTTGGGATATTTTTCACATCATTTGAAATAACAAATTCATACAGGTTTAAGGTCATTCATTTGCATTCAGATAATTTTAAAATTAAGGCAAAACTAAATATTACATGTAATAGTTTATGGTTTTGAAATGGAATTTGAATAAATTCAGTCGGTCATATTTACCCATTAGGGATTCCCAGATTGGTAGAGAGCAACTAGACACGATTATTGGCAGTGACACTATCCTGAGTATCTCCATCCTTTCTGTCACAGACCTCTTTCCCATCTAGAGTCATGATGTGCCCTGTTTAATGGCCCCATCCTTGTCTTCTGGGTCACTGAACACCAATGCAGAACGTCCGGTTGCACGCCAGCTTCCTTCCTGGCACGCAACGTGCCCCTTAGTGCTTGCTGGCCACCTTCATGTTCCTGACTCACTATTTCATCCCTGTCCACTCTCAGTATGTTCGTGTCTCTGTGGCAGCTCTTCCATTGCCAAAGCCGTCCCCATTACCACGGTTTCATATTTGTACCTTGTTCATGAATTGAGTTTGTCTCCTGAGACTCTTCCCCTCTCGAGTCCCTGTGCATCCCCTTCCTGGCATCCTTTCCTGCCACAGGGAGGCCTCCAAACCCTTCTTCCCACCAACCTTATTTTCTCTCAACATCCCAAGTACTGCCTTCTTAGACCAAGTGCAGCTATTTTTATCATCTCTTCTTGGCGCTCCAGAATAAAACAGGAAACAAGGACTGCACTTTTGATTCGCTTGCTTCTTAAGCCAAAACATGAATTACACACACACTTCTGTCCACGCATGTATGTACTTACACACACAGACATGATGGAGATAGCGCTTTTAGAATGACTCATCTGTCAGTAAGTAATGTGCAGACCACAGTAGAAAGATTAAAAAAAGAGAAAGACTGGACAAAAATCCAGCAAGAGTTTACTTGATGTGAGTGAATGAAGATCTAGGCTGCCGTGGTGCTTATTTACGGCAGCAGAGAAGCGTGAGATACCCAGGAAACACTGCTGTGAGAAAGGTCCACAGAATTTACTGAGGGTTTTTTTGGTGGTGGTGTTGTTTTAACACAAAAGTGGCTTTACGAGAGGGCACTTAAGTAATTGTATGTCCAGAATTTGCTTGGAAGAATGAATTTAGTCCTTATGGCAGAAAGGTGGAAGTTTTCTATTTCTGTTTTGTTTTTTATAAAGTGTGTGTGTACGTGTGCATGTGTATATGTGTGTTTTATGAAAAAAGGAGGCAGAAATAATTGGTTTTCTTTTCCCACTTAGGTTGACATATCTTAGAAGTGGTCACTTTTTTTTCCCCCTTTTACTATCTTCTAAGGACTCTGCATCTAAACACATCTCCTTTCGCATTTCCTTCTTTCCAGTGCTTTTCTTGCTTACGCGCATTAATAATTACACGTGTAGCAAAAGCAGTCATTAATAATTACATGTGTAGCAAGAGCAATACAATACTTATTCACTCAGTGTGTTTTTGAGTCACACACTGTTGATAGTTGCCAAAGACTGGCGAACAGAGCCGCGGAGATCTCTGCTTGCTTGGAGATTCCACGGCAGAAGGAAGATGAGAAAATCAACCAAAGGGGACATTAGCCTGACAAAGTCAAATAAAGGAGGCGCACAGCAAAACATCCCTTTGCAGGGATGCTAGGCCCATGATGGTCACTGATTTCCCCCAAAGTGCACCTTGAGAGAAATTCACTGTTGCCTGAGACCCCGACAAGCTAACAGAAGTCTCTAGGGAGTTGTTGCTACCATCTTCCAGCCCGTTTCTCTTTTTCTCTGGCCTTCCTTTACTTCCTTTTCATCTCTGATTCATCTTAAGAGACAATTCTAATTTTAGGATTGTCTCTCCCCAGATACATGATTCTAGGGTCTTGCAGGGCAGTGGCATGGTGGGAGACAACCAGATGCATTACTAAAGCCCCAGGCTCCAGCCTTTGTCCATTTCCTAGCCGTATGCTTTTGGAAAAACCTAAAATCTCTCTATCAGTTTTCTCATTTGCCAAATAATCTAAATAACGATGATAATATTGAACCTGATGGTGTTTCTGTGTTTGTCAGATGAATTTACATGTGTGGGAACACCTCGAAGTTATTAATGTTACTGCTACTATTAGAGGATCACCTCTTAGTCTCTTCTTACCTCTGTTGCTTCAAGCACTCTCTTCCCTGATGAGAGTGATGCTTACCTCATCAACTTATCCAAGCACAGTGCCAGAAGTCCAGATGGTCCCAGGGCATTTCTGGGGCAGCCTAGCAGCCCTTAAAGTGGACAGATAAAGAGAACATTGGTTCTCTCTACCTCACCAATCTGCTTCCCGTCCAACAGCCTTTCTCGGAGTCCCTCATATGGTCGTGCAATCCAGACGATCACCTTGATTCTAGACTCTTTTCCTCCTCTGCCTCCTCTATAGAGCATTTGTCCTTCACCCTTAAGTACCTTCTGGCTTCACTCTCCCTTTTCCATTTGCCAGTGTTCTAGCAACCAACTACTCTAAGTCAGCGTCTTTCCTCAGCTCGCAGTGTGATTGCTGTGAGATAGTTCGGCTGCCCGGCGGCTCGTCTTGTTCTGTTCTCCACCTTCCTCACTGATCTTCCACAAGTAATGGGAAATATCTTTACTAAAAACTAAATATGTGTATAAATGTGCATATAATAAAACAGATATGAGATCACTATTTTACAAAGTCAAAGGACACAGATAACCGGAAAGCAAAAAGCAAAGGAACTAGACGTTTGGGGAACTAGTCCCCAAGATGATCAGTGCTGACTGTTGCTGCGTACTTTCTTAAGACTTTTACATCGGTGTTTCTACCCACAGATACATGCACAAGGACATGGTTTTCCTTTATTGCCTTCCTTCCTCCTCCTCCTATTCTTCTTAATGGCATCTTTTAATTTTAGATATTATGCCACAATTTTACAGATTGCTTTGTTACTCTGTAACATGCTGCATATGTATGTGTATATGTAATGCATATACTAATATACAATATGTATCCAGATGTAATTCATTTTTAGTAGATGCAGAGTGTATACATCTCCAGATATAACTTACGATTTTTAATGGGTTCAGAGTATTCTATCAGCCTCTTCTTTTAAACAGGTATTCAGACTGCCCCACTCTCCATAGTCGTAAACAATGCTTCCACAGACATCTTTATGTTCCCTCTCTCGGCAACCATTTCAGCAGGTTAAAGTCCTTGAGTTAGAATTAGAGTAATAATTTACACACAGTCATAATTTTGATACTTATTGCCCAAATGTGTATCTTGAGTTAAAATTGTGTTCATGGGAGCTCCCACCACAGTGCCTCAATGCCCACAACTCTACAGCAGTGAGGAGAAAGGTAAAATATGAGTCTGTTCTTCTTTAGCATTATACCCTCAACAATTCTCTACGGTCCACGGGGAAAGGTCCTTTCAAAATCTGTCTTTCATGGCCAGGGACCTGACACCATTCCACTCTTATTTTGCCACTTGGCTTCTGCAAGCTTATTTCCCCAGCTGCTAAACTCGCAGTTCTCTAAAGTATGGCAGTGCTGTGTGCTTGTGTGTCCCATCAGACTCCCTGAACAGAGACAGCGTATCAGGGTGAAAATGTGTATTATTGAATTATCAAAGCCATATACATCGTCGGATTCGTGGAAGAAATTCTATACTTTCTTGCAAATCAACAAGCTAGTTAATGGGCTGACCATATGATTTACTAACTGAACCAAAACTCTTTTAAAGAGTGATGTATTAATAATTAAGCTGGAAACAGCCAAAACCTATAATTATCCTGGTAAATCGGGACTTATGTTACCTTCTGAGGGGACAAAAGGAAAAAGAACCACAAGTAGGTAAAGCTCTATTTTATTTTACTATCCGTAGTTATAAAAAGATTACCTCCATACTCCAAGCTGTTTCTTGGAGTGTCTGACTATGCCTTTCAACAGAAGCAGGAGAAATGGTCAGATCTCCCAAAATATAGGGAAAATTCCCCAAACAGTAAGAGCTTTGTATGACCAATTCCTAAGCTGCTGAAAGCTAAAATTAAACATTGCATCTTATTTTTAAGCATTTTCTTTTTTTTGTTTGTTTTTTTTTTAAGATTTTATTTATTCATTTGTCAGATAGAGAGAGAGTGCAGGAGCAAGCACAGGCAGACAGAGTGGCAGGCAGAGGGAGAAGCAGGCTCACCGCCGAGCACAAGGAGCCCGATGTGGGACTCGATCCCAGGACGCCGGGACCATGACCCGAGCCGAAGGCAGCCGCTTAACCAACTGAGCCACCCAGGCGTCCCTGTTTATTTTTAATAACAATGTAAAATGTAATATAAATGTAAAATAAAAAAGTACATCTTAGAAATCTTAAGTTTGAATGAAATAAGTTACTTAAATTATCTTTTGCAAGCAAGCCTATGTCTATGACACCTTTGAATTTCCACTCTCTCGCATAGTGGATGGCCAATTGTGAGAACCAATAAATGATTTTGAATAAATAGCTGTAATAATGACCACACATTTATTGTTTTATATAGCTGGGGAGGCAAAGAAGTTTGTGTTATGATGGAAGTTTTGTTTTGTTTTTTAATATTATATAGCTGTTTCCAGGCCACCTATCCCACAAGTGTACATATTATATGGGTCCTAAAAATAGGTAAATATATTGTACTAATATGTTTCCAGATAAACCAAACCTTATTTTTTTATTTTTTTAAGATTTTATTTATTTATTTGACAGACAGAGATCACAAGTAGGCAGAGAGAGAGAGAAGGTTCATTTGTCATTATTAAGCTTGGCTGTGGTTCATATTTTGAAGCAGCAGGCTTTCCCATCGCCCGAGGCTCTATACTAGTCGGTCCGTATTTGTGACAGTCGCTTGGTGGTTCTCACCCGTGTGCAGACTTGCGAAGAGAATATTCCAGATGCTCCGTGTTCTGCTGGTCTTCACAGTCCTCTCTGTGATGGGCGGGCCTGTGTATTTGAAGGACGGTGTTAATGACCCGGCCGTTGTTTTTCCAGGTTTCCGAGGACGGGTAGAGCGTGTTGATAGCTTCCAGCGGTGCCAAGTAGGGCCCCGGCAGTGGAGGGGAGCAGGGCAGCTCGCCGGTGGGCACCCTCGGGCCATCTCCCCGGGGTCAGATGCTGAGCAGCTGTACTTGAAACAGTAAATCTCTGGGGTGGGGCGGGAATGTGGAGTCCTACCCTCTTTTGAGGGTGTTTGCCAGGGAGAAATGCAAATTATTATCATTTTCTTAACATGGAGCAGCGAGCACCCCCGTGGCTTCCTTGAATCGATGAAGTGATTTTGAGCTTATTTGCAGTAGGGATTGTTTTGCTGTTGAGAGAAAGGCTCGTATTTCATGTGACACGTTTTGCTGGATGACTGAAGCCAGCAGATGATCTCACAGGATCACTTCTGAATCCTGACATGACGAACCAAAGTGTTCCTGATTCAAGTTTCATGTTTACAAAGCCCACGGAGGGCATTTATGATTCTAAATAGCTCCAGTGTCTTGTGCTGTCAAGTATTGCGGGAAGTCTTCTGCAATAAGCACATATAGGGAAAAATAAAGATTTTAAAATATCTAGAGCATCACTCTGTTAGCTACATTCCTATCTGACTTCATCTATCCTTGGTCAGAATTAAAATCGCCAGTTTTAACACCCTCCCATGAACACTGGGAGAAAATGACCCTTCAAATATTTGCTTTATGGAAGCAATTTTAGTACCACATTAATATCGTAATTAATATCACTGACTTGCAGAGCCCTGTATAGATACAATGATTAAAATGCTCAACTACATGTGTTTCATGGACAGATGTCTGACACCAGACTTAAGCATCTTTATACATATACATTTGCATATATATAAGCATATGTGTATAAATTATTAAATGGAAAATGAAAATTAAATTAAAATTATGATTGATGCATATTTGAAAAAACCTCGTGTTTGAATTAAAAGCCCTCAGAAGCTAGCATGAATATATATATGTGTATATATATATATACAATTATTACAAAATTACAAAAATTACAAAAAAATTATTAAAAAATTACAAAAATTAAAATTTATTTGTAAAATGAGTTTATCTCGATGCAGGATTCAGGAATATGAGCAACAAATATGTAAAAACTTCAATGAAGCAAACTCTTACTGAATTCTTTCAATTGGAAAGTTTTCAGAATGGGGCTTGTGGATCCAGCCTAAATTATTAGGCACCCACACTTGGCCTCTCTGCCCTCTTGCCCTGTAGAGCTCAGCCTGCCTCCCCACAACCCTCACTGGAGATGTGTTCTTGGGCGTATCTGACTAACTCCTGGGACGGCATCCTGGCTGTGGTCCTCATTTACCGTACCAGGTGGACGCAGCTATGTCTCTGGAATGAAATGAAAACCTCCATGGAGCTCTGCAATGAGAAAATTACCACACTCTCTCACTCGGTTCTCAACCCCAACCGCATACCCCTCCCGATTAAACAGCACTTCTCCCTGAAGCTCTCCTGTTTTCTTCGCCGGTTCTAAAGTGTTTCTCTGCCGTCTTCTGTGTTCTGCCCAGACTTTGCTCACTTTCCGTGGTGCTTGCTGTGGCTCCTTCATGGACCCTGGGACCATTCCTGACAGCTCTGCCCAGGACCTCCCTGAGCATCGCCTGCCTACAGAGTGACCTCCCACACCCGCCGTGCCCCGTGGCTCTTCTGATCAGAGCATGGGCACTTCGGGAAAGTTTTTCCCTCAGGCTCTGGCCCCCACCGCTTCCTCTGCTACTGGTTAGGAAAATATTGGCAGAGTATTTTCTGTTATTTTCATAACATTTGTTTGGTGTCCGGTTTCCTCTGGCTACTCACGTAGGCCTTCCGGTCTTCCTGGCCGGCTCTGTTGACACACTGGTCACATCACGTCTGCTCCCCTCGTGGACTTACTCTCCCATGACGCGTTCCATCTGCGGATGTTCTGAGACACCCCGTGTCCCAGAAAAAAACCCCGAACCAACTCAGTGAAACCTGGGTGTCACCCTCCGTTGGCCATCTCCACAGACCGGTCGGTTGGTCTTTTGGCTGACTGCAGGGTTGGGATCACCATGGGAGTCATGACTTCAGGTTCTGATCATGTTAGCCGCTGTGGGGCTACTGAGTCCTGCCTATTTTCAATTCTAGGTCCTCCCGTTTTCTTGGACCTGTCTTCACCTCCACATTGGGTCATGGCAACAGCAAGCTCCCTGCCCTCCCAGACCCTGTCCCTCTCCAGATTCCCATCCAGCTGTCATCTTCCTCAAAGCAACTGTGTTTATAGCACACATTCACCAAGGTGCCCTCAGTGTCACTGTACCGGATTCAAACTTCATATTAAACTAGTCAGAATGGTTTTCAGGGTGTTTCCTACCACTTTCAATATGTACCTTTCTCCCCCTCCCCCTCCTCCTCTTTTTCCCTTTCCTCTCCTCCTCCTCCTTCTCCTCCTCCTCCTCCTCCTTCCTCTTCCTAGTCTTCTTCTAAAATGTTAAACTTGTGCAGCTTTATTTTAGAATAAAGTTGCTGTAAGTTTTCATGGCAGAATTGAACCAAAAATGAAATGTGTTATAACAAATTCAATAATCAGAAAATCAGCATATTGAGGTTGTATATCTAACATTTGTTTATTCACAATTATAGTATGCATTTCTACAGTTTTTTTTTTCCTGTCTTATTGAGGTATATTTGGCAAAAAAATTCTATAGTTTTAAGGCATAAAATGTGATGTTTTGATATATGTAAACATTGTGATTACCATAATCAAGATGAGTGACATGTTTATGCCCTCATGCAGTTACCTTTTCTTTTAAATGAAGTTAATTGAGTTACCTTAATTATGAGAGCAAATAAGATCTACCCTTTTGGCAGATTTCAAGTACAGTACAGTATCATTACTATGGTCACAGTGCTAGACATCAATATCCAGAATTATTCATCTTGATTAATAAAAATTTAGTCATTTTCGCCAATATTTCTCCATTTCCTTCACCTCATGTGCCTTTCTTCTCTTCAGACTTTTCCTTTCATTGTTCTTGTGTGATAAAATATCATCCTCATTTCTGCCTTAAGTTGCAGCTCTCCTAAAGACTTGTCTATCCTCTGTCTTGTCTATCCTCTGTCTTTCTGTATTGTATCTAGTCTATGAAAAGCACCTAGATGGTGATGAGACACAGTAGTAAGGAATTCATCATATAACCCCTAAGAACACCATGTACACATGCTATCATTCTAAATTATAAATGTATATTTTAGTTCTTTTTGGGAAAAGAAAATAAAGCACAGAAAAAGTATATGTCATCTAAATTCTCACATTTGATATGTGAACAAATTAAATTCTACTCTCTGCCCCAAATCTGCCTTTCTGTGATCATATAAACGTGGGTATTTGATTATTCATGTATCTATATGTGTGCACAATTGTGAATTATATATACATGTATATATATACACACAAACATATATATACACACATGTACATATCTTACACATATATGTGAATTATGAATTCTTATAGACACACATATTAATGTCCTGCAATCCTTTGCTTATTTTCACTTTATAAATCATGGACATCTCTCTGGATCTACTTATTTTTAGGTCTACCTCACCCTAGTTAAGGTCTTCAGAATGTCTGTGTAAGTATAGGTATACTAAAACTTGTTCAATCATTCCAGGTTAATAGATATTCCAGCTCTTTCCAAAATGTTGGAAGAGCCACAGTGGCCACCATTATTACAGTTGCGGGTCCTAAAGTCCGGTGTAATTGCTGACGACTCAAAGTCTGTATCAGTCACAATCTTGGCTTCCCATTAGCTTCCTCTTGTCTTGGTTGTCATGGATATCCCGCCTCTATCCTATCGTCGTTTTTGAGGCATCTAGTTTCTCTGATAAGTTCTCATTATAGTAAAGAATTGAAGGCACTGAGCAGATATAAGATTAGATTATGGATCAGATACCCGTGTCACATAGTTTGTGTTTTATAAAGTGGTTTATCTGAAGAGGCAATTAACGACCTCCCAAATTATTATAAAACTCCCTGAAAGTTACTCGTATACTCGTATTTCGGCAAGCTTGTGATGATGGTGTATGCCTGTGGATCTGAATCTGCTGTGTGAATACAGAGCCTGTTAAAGTATGTTCTCGTGTATCTGTTAAAAAAAAAAAAAAGCAACTGATTGCATTTGGTCTGACCTTACCCTAACTGATGAAAGGCATTCAGAGTAGGTTTGTTTTTTTTTTCCCCTTCCCATAATTTATTGGTTAGTTGGTTTGCTGGTTCGTTGGTTGTCTGGTTGGTTTTTGGAGTCATATATATCTATTACTAGAATACATTTAATTCTTAAGTGTCATTCTTTAACATCACTTCAGATCAGGGCTGCCTGGGTAGCTCAGTCAGTTAAACATCTCACTCTTGATTTTGGCTCAGGTCATGGTCTCAGAGTTGTGAGATTGAACCCCATGCCTCCGTAGGGATCTGTGATCAGTGGGGAGTCTGCTTGAGACTTTCTCTCTCCCTCTCCTTCTTCCCTTCCCCAGTGCTCGCTCTCTCTCTCAAATAAACAAATCTAAAAGAAATCACTTCACATTACAGATGGTAAATGGCATGTCTACAGCATGAGGTAAACTATTTCTGGAATAAGAACCCTCTTCAGTGCGACCTTCAACACAGTACACACCTTCTACCTCCACTAACTTCAAGAAATAAGAATCCTTCATTTCCATTTAAATAAGTACTTTTTTATAATTTGTTAGTTGCAAATAAAATTGGTTTTAAAAATTCATAAAAACCACTCCATTCTTGTGTATTAGTGTATGAAGTGGAATCAGCTTCACGCACATTAATGGCACTCATATGGAGTAAAAGTCCGTTTACTTAGTTTACCTGATGCTCCGGGTCAGCAGGCACCCGTGGATTGTATGAGTGGAGTGTGTGCATGTAAATACTCTTGCGTCAGAATAGATTTACCTGTACGATGTGCATCAGCTCTGAATCCTCTTAACTTATGAAAATGTCTTATGCTTGGTATCCACGTGTCACCCCAATTCCTTTTGTTGTGTTCAGGTTAAACCAATTCTGAAGATGTTTGCAGCCTACCTAGAAACGTTTTCTGATGGATAAAGGGAAGTTACCACAGTTCAGAGGGATCTTTATAATGAACTGCCTAAAACTGCTCTTTCTAAAAAGACATATTATTTTATTTTATTTAAGATTTTATTTATTTATTTGACAGAGAGAGAAATCAGAAGTAGGCAGAGAGGCAGGCAGAGAGAGAGGAGGAAGCAGGCTCCCCGAGGAGCAGAGAGCCCGATGCGGGGCTCGATTCCAGGACCCTGAGATCATGACCTGAGCCAAAGGCAGAGGCTTTAACCCACTGAGCCACCCAGGTGCCCCCTAAAAAGACATTGTAGGGTTAGAGAGCACCTGGGGAACTCAGTCAGTTAAGCATCTGGCTCTTGGTTTGAGGTCAGGTGGTAATCTAGTGAGTTGTAGGGTCAAGCTTCCGTATCAGGCTCCCTGCTCTGCAGGGAATCTGCTTCAAGGTTTTCTCCCTCTACCCTTCCCCATAGCTCATGTTTGCTCTCTCTCTCAAATAAATAAACATATTATAAAAAATAAATAGACATTTTTGAGAATTCCTTAATTTGGCATATACTACTTAGTTCAAAACATAGTAGAGATGTAAGTTTCTCGAATTCAAAAATATGCAAAAACTACAAGTCTGTGGGCTGATCTCATGTAAAAAATGCTAAATACATCAGTTTTCAAGCTTTGTGTCAAGAATTTTTTTTTTTTTTAAGTTTCCAGTAATTCTCTGTCCTTCCTTCCAAACCCTAATGCTGTTTTCCCAAAGGATAGCACTGCCCTCCCTCGGAAAACCACACCTCTGTTTCTGGGAGGTTGGAAAGGATTCCACTGTGCCCATAAGGCTACTCTTTCCATGATTGCTCATGATTGCTTCCCTGTTCCTTGTAGTACTTCAGAACATGGGTCCACAAAATGCCCGTCCTTGTCTTCAGACCTTTGCCATGAACCGTCTTTCTCATTCTAAGCTTGGCCTGTCATTGCTGCCATGGGGTTGGGGAAGGCTTCCATTCCAACAGCGGCTAGCCTCACCCTTAAGGATCAGAAACCAAGTCCGGGTTTGGGGAAGCAGGATGGCGTGAAGCACCTGTGTCGCAGTGTGCATGTTCACACGGTGGACTGCGTCCCGTCCTAGCTGGCCGTGGGCTTGAGCACAGCAGAGGGCATGTGATGCCCTAAGTGAGTAATTCCTGTCATCAGTCACATCTATAAACAGAGTAACAAACCACACTGAGTTTAATATCCAACTGATCTATGAATGGCAAAATATACCATCGAAAAAACCCTTTTTATACCTTTATTAAACAAATCTGAAAAAGGATTTACAGTACAGAAGTCATGATAGGAATCTCCATATCCCGTAAAGTCTGTTGTGTTCTCCCAAGCTCCCAGAGGGCGGTTCTTTCATTTCAGGCAGTGCACCTAGGATCGCATGCCCACTGTGTCTACCCGAAGCTTA